>JARYGA010055713.1:0-42950 GCA_030545235.1 Helianthus tuberosus
ATAATTGATAAGTTAGCACTGCTTGATATGACCATAACACATTACACATCCATTTCATAAGGCCGGTGGGTGTGGCTTAACGCCACCCCGCCACCTCATCCTCCATAGCGCCCCGGGGGCGCCATCGGCCACACCGTGGCAGTGAAAGGGGGCGCCATCCTATGCTCGTCGGCACGTTAACGAGGGGAAATTGATTTGAACAATGAAGGTGTTGGTCAAAGGAGGGCGCTATAGTGTAAGGGGGGGGGGGGGCTTTATAACACACCATGCAAGTTAAAGGAATGTGCTTTAAAGCCCCCTGTGTGACGTGGCAGTGAGGTGACGCTAAGGTGGCGTGATAAAGCCCCTAAGGGCTTTATACCACACCCTCCGACCTAAGAGCCATGTATTTCTTAGAAACTAGCCATTGGAAGTGATCTTAAAAATTTAATTATAAGCAAGAAGGGAAAGAATTAATGACACGTGTAGTTGTGTGAACATATGACAAGTGGTTAGCCTTGTTTTGTCAAAAGTGGAAGGAAACTTTAGTGAAATGATAATTATGCATGGCTAGCCAGAAGAGATAGATAGCACCACCACCACCGACCACCACCGCCACCACCACTATCTTTCTATCTCAAATCAAACACTTGACTTCACCCACCTCTCACCAAAAAAAATAAAAGTAGTTTAAACTTTGCAATCCTTTTGAGGTTTGCAATGCTTATAAATAGCCAAGGCTCATGCTCTTGTTTGCACCACACAACTCATGCGATTGTATTAGTTCCAAAACACATACATTGCATTGCTTCAAAACATATACATTGCATTGCTTTGAAAACATATACACATCACAAGTCAAGTCTACTAGTTATAGCTTATAGGGAGTCTGAAGATGGCAAACCCAAAGATGATAGCTATTGCATTTTTGGTGTTGTTTGTTGTGGACCTTTCCTTTGCTGCTAGAAACTCTAAGAAGACTGGTGGTCAAGGAGGAGGTGGCGGTGGTGGTGGTGGAGAAGGGGGTGGTGGTGGAGGTGGAGATGATGGCCAGGGTTATGGGTCAGGCTATGGATCAGGGAGTGGCTCCGGATATGGAAGTGGTAGTGGTGGTGGTAAGGGAGGAGGTGGTGGAGGAGGTGGAGGTAGCGGCGGAGGAGGTGGCGGACGGTCAGGGAATGGCAGCGGATCAGGTTCAGGCTACGGGTCTGGAAGTGGTTCGGGATATGGTTCAGGTGGTGGAAAGGGTGGAGGTGGCGGTGGTGGTGGAGGCAGCGGAGGCGGTGGAGGAGGAGGAGGTGGGAATGGATCAGGAAGTGGGTCAGGATATGGGAGTGGTAGTGGGTCAGGATATGGAAGTGGTGGTGGGAAAAGTGGCAGTGGAGGTGGTGGCGGCGGAGGAGGAGGTGGTGGTGGAGGCGGCGGCGGAGGAGGAGGAGGGCGTAATTGGCAGGGTTCAGGATACGGGAGTGGGTCTGGATATGGAGAGGGGTCTGGATCTGGTTATGGTAATGACGATGGTGGCTATCAACCATAAACCATATTTACAACAATAATATCATACACTCAGCAGTTTGATAATGCATACATTTCATTTATGAAATTGGTACCAGTATAATAAATAACATCAGATTCACTACACGTTTCATTAGATTACTTGTAAGAGGATCAACTTGCATGTAGCTTTATAAATAATGTACTCATTTTGTTTAATAAAAATAAATTATTTTTCTTTTAAGAATGTATTTCTCTAATGTACACCTCCTGCTGGTTCAAAATGATTTATGACAAATGCTATGTTTTGTTTTAACATTTTTCTGACAGCTTTTTAGATATGATACGAATAGAGACAGTATGAATTGTACGTAAACAAGTGTCGGTTTTCATGGAGAACCTCAATACGATGCTTTATCAGTTCTCAGGAGCGAGAGGAGGAGGCGGAGATGAAGCCGAAGCAACCTTCTGCATTATCATGTCCTCTGCTACATTGATTGACCTTTGAGATCCGGTGATTGTTACTTTCCTGCCACACAATAGATTAAAAGAACCGTTATCAACTCTTGAAGTTAATAAACAACATATCTGGATATGATGATCCTATATTTTTCATTCTTGAAGAGTAATACTACATATAATAAATCATTTGAACGGTTTTCCTAGATCATGTGTAAGTCAAAAATTGATTGCGACACTCTTTATGCGGACGAAAGTATTCATTTTAGTATTTAAGAGGCTTGGAAAAGCTATACATACCTATTAGTTGTTCCATCTATGAAATCACCTCTTTCAGATATCTTAATTCTAGCTCCACTAATCTGCAATGAGAGAAATATAAGAAAAAAGAAAAGAAGCGCGTGCAACGAGTCAAAAGAGATTTGTTTGCTCACCTGACTAATTTCAGAAATATTTCTACCACTACGGCCGACAACAATCCCAATATGCTCATCAGCAACACCCAGAGTCACCGAGTCACTGATTTCTTCCTGCAAAACACCACAATTATTTCTGTAAACTGAACTAAGGCTAACAAAATGGACGGGTTGGGTAACGGGTCAAAACAAGTAACTTTTTGGTACGTGTTGATACACCTTGATCTAATACGAGAAAAATTACAAAGATAATAACGAACCTTTTTGTTTTGAAGCTTTTTACCACCCCCATTTGGTCCATAGTTTGGTACGCCATAAGGTACTGTACAAACAGACGAGCAAAAAAAGAGAGATCAGCAAATAGATAAGGAAACTCAGCATAGAATGAAAATAAATCAAGTAAAAGAAAGCCAACAGGCATATGAAAATGTGGGGCCCATGGATTTTATGTAGTGAAGATCTTCAGATAATCTCGATAGAATGAGATTAGTGGCTTGAACGAGCTGCTGTAAGGTGCCAATCATAGTTACCAATCTATCATTCAAGCTGTTATCCTGAGGGGATATTTTAATGTTAGCTTGAGAATCTTCAATGAGTGACCTGCAAAGAAAAGATCAAAAAAGTAAGTTTTTAGAAACTTTAAAATGTTTACAAAGTACAAACCACACAATCACCTAAAAAAGACGTATAGAATTGACTTGAAATCAAAGTAACATATAAAATGCAGTTAGCAACACTCTTACTTTATCATGGATCCCCCTTTTCCAATGATTCCACCACAAGAGCTATTCGGTACGATTAACCTAAATTTTGATCTTGGTTCAGCTTCCTCACCATCTTCGGCATAAAACTAATTGACAATGTATAATAGTACATAAGAGAAGTCATGTAAATAGCCGAATGCAGAATGTTTTATGTGTTACGCGTATTACCTCATTCACCAGCTTAGTGAGGATAAGTTCTGTGGCATCGAGAACTTCATCAAATGTTCCAGACACCATAATAATCCTATCAGATGTTCCTGGAAAATACTCATAGTTCCGTGACAACTGGATTCGTGTATTAGATCGTGACTGGAAATCCGAAATTGTTGATCCACCCTTTCCGATAATTGAACCGGCTTCCGCATTTGATGCAAGAAACTTCAGATAAATGGTATCTGTGTAGTCTTGGACACAAAATGGAATCATTATTAATACAACTCGAGTAATTAGATTAAAACAAAGTAACTGATAAAGTGTGTGCTTTCATATACAAATAGTGATCAGCTACCCACTAATTAGTAATTACCAATGTGTCTAATTTTAACTTTATGATCTCCACTAGAAGGTAAAACTGTAAAATCATCCAAAGAAATGGTGAGAACCGTATGAAGACTAGAAATAGTTATCTACTTATCCGTAAAAAACATTACTAGCTGGTCGTGTTGGTTGCAAACATTATTGTAAGTGGCCCCTATAGTTGTATAACTAAATTTTCTGGAATTTGTTCACCGAAACATTCCGTGTAGCACAAATGAACCCTAGAAATCGCTTCTGTGGGCTGAAAGAACTCGTACAGTTGTTCAAACATAACACACAAAACATTTTAAGGAAAGTTTCTTGCATTACTTGCATTCACAAAAACCAAAACAGGCATCAGGTAGAGGCTATCTAGATCAAAAGTAATGAGAAATAACAAATGATCAAACATGTAATTTCCTTTATAATTAGTCTAATTATAGTGTTTTCCTTTCTTGTTCACAATAGGTAGATACTGAACATAGTCACATACCATTACCAAACGCATCTTCATTCATTATTCTTGTATACAAAAAACTAGACACATACCATTACCAAACGCATCTTCATTCATTATTCATGTATACAAAAAACTAGACACGTTCATGTAAAACCTAATCAACAAACTTCATGAAAGTTCTAATAAGAAAAATCCGAAATACAAATTGCAGCTCATTAATGACGACGACACAAGCAAAGAAATAGTATGCATTCGAGTATTATCAGGATTCAGGATTGACTATATTCATTCGGCTAAGTTGAGGTAAAAACTTGATGAAAAGGAGAATAAATCGAATATAATATTATTAACAATACCTGAAGGAAGAGGAGGAGGTTGCGACGGTGGAGCTCCGTCGTTGGGTGAGGCATAAGCAACGTCCGGCGATGCCATTGCGGTTGTGTTGTGTTGTGTGTGGTTTTGAAGTCTAGAGAGAGAGAGAGAGAGAGAGAGAGAGAAAGGGGAAATTAAATTAGAGGGAGTTGGTTAATGAGGAGCATTTGCAATGGTAGAGTTGACATATCCATCCATCCCTGTGTGCCGAGAAAGCCGCCTCCATTTGCAATTGCAGAGTTGACATATGGTTTTTTTTTATTTATATACCTAAAACATGGTCACGTTAGAACTACTCAAGATTCTAAGAACATGTGTCGTAGAAAACACCCCATAGGGCGTTTTGCGCCATATGGTATTCCAGTCAGCAATGAGACATTATGGAGCGTTTTCTAAAATTGGTGTATTGAGGACGTAGGCATTGTGGGACATTATGTTAAAAGGGGTGTTAAACAATTAAATAAAAAAATCATCAAAAAAATCTTATTGGCCAAATAAAAAGGATATTAATTGTGATTGGCCAAAACAAAATCAACCAGATGTGGATTAAAGAACGCCTCAAGCATTTTTTATTTTTTTTTTTGGAAAAAAACGCCTCTGAGGGCGGGCTCCTTGGCATTTTGGGGCGTGGAATTCATAAAAAACGGCCAAAAATTTTGCCACTACGGGTGGTCTAAAAAATCATGTTAGCTAGTAGGAAAAGGAATAATGGTGTAACATTATGTTACAAATTTAACACGATATTAACTTAATTGTAGGCATCATCGTCTTCATTTTTCTATATACAATAAATTTGGCATCAAAAGTCATTTTGCTTAAGATGTATCAAGTGTGTAGTCCAGAAGTAATGGCTCAATGCATAAATAAGAGAAACCTTGACTATTTGTTTTGCTTTTTAATGAAAGATGATAAAAGTTTAGATCAAGCTAATTATTGGGTTACTCATGAGTCATGTCTTTTAATTAATAAACAATTTAATTACAAATTAATACCAGCTATTTCACTTTCTCTACCAAAATGAAGGGTAGAACCGTCTAAATCCAAATAAAACATAAAACTCCACTTTCGAATGCTAGATCTAGGGTTGTTCAAAACCGGAAATCCAAAAAATCGGATATCCAAAATTTTCGTATACCTGATTTCACTATCTGAATCCATATCCGAAATTTCGGATATCCGAATATCCAATTTTTTTATTTTTTATTTTTTATTATTTTTTAATATTCGGAACCAGATAGTTTCAGATATCCGAACATAAATTTTCGGATGCTTCGGATATTCAATAAAAAATAAAAAATTAAATTTTCAGATATCTGAAATATCCGAAAATTTTTAAAATCACTATTCGAAATTTTCGGATAGTTCGGATTCGTATATCGGAAAGTTCGGATCGACTTTCGGATACGGATATTTTTTAACACCCCTAGCTAATTCCAGCTTATATTGGACGGGATACGCAATTCCAATTTGAACAAGCGAAATCCAACTTATGTTGGATTGGTTTATTTTCATCTTGAAAACTTAGATAACTAATAGATATATAAGAAAAAATGCAAATTTGTAGCATGACTCGTATCAGCATTGTGTCTAGAAATAGCTACTTGATTTTTCATGAAAATTGTGGAACAATAAAAAGAAACAACTAAGCATTTCTTCCAGTCAATACAAGATAAGAACCTGTATTAATTATGGGTGATATTGGAGTTGCTAACTAACCTGTATCGATTATGGGTGATTTAGGGAGTTGCCACCTAAATCTGCAATTTTGGAACACATTTAATTAATGTATTCATGTCAATTGCACCCATTTTCCTTGTCAACCACTCAATCAGTCCCATTTTCTTTCCGGTTGCCAACTAGGGGACTACTCAATGTAAGGAATTTTGGATTTACCATTCACTATTCAACATAAGGATTTGCATTAGATTTTAAGGGTTCTAATAAAATTACAAGGACCTCGCTGAATTTGTTAAAAGTTGTGGGCTTTTGAGTATGTTGTAGACTTTATCAACTTTATGCATTTGGCCAATTTTCTATATACAATAAATTTGACATTATACCTTTTCAAAAACTAGTGAGAATGCCCGCGCGTTGCCGCGGGTATTTATGTTTTTGGCCGCACGTTTCGCAACGGGTTCCACATATTTTACCGATCACACGGAGCTGCAAACTTGAGGTTCCAAGTGAGTAGTTTCAACTTAAAAGTTTGATTCCAAGTGCACCAGATTTTTTAATAAAATCGACTTTTTCCATCTCAAACTAATTATGCAACTGATATAGCGACAAGAGAACAAGTATACAGGTACACTATCTCAATGCGCTTGGTACAAATCATTAAATTATCACGTGTTCTGGGTTTGTTAATTTCCACTCCAAAATCGTTGTAATTTTTGGAAATATAGACAGAAACAAGACATAGAAATTACTCAAACTTCTTAATCAAAGACATGTAATTCAGCATCTTCTCATTAGCTTCATCATCGTGTCCCCGTCCCCTCGACTGAATTACAAACTTTTAACGGATCCATAATAACACCAGATTCCTAGAATTAGAAATGTTTTGGTATGGTTTAAAGTACCTTGATAGATGGAACTATAACTGCACATTATAGTTGCTACACTTTAAATTCTTGAACATCAGAAAAGTTCAACTATAAGTGAAAGTCAATGAAAATTGCAACACTATTAAAACTTATAAAATATTTTATAAAAGAGAATAAATAATGTAATATGCCATTGATTAAACAGCAAAAGTTCAGAATATCTATAGGAGTCCAAAAGTCCAATGAGCAGTCACCACCAGAAGTGAAATGTATCATTTCGGTTTGGCTTCTTCTTCGCCAAGTACCATTTTTGGGCAAATTGTGCATAGGGGTGTCAGAATTCGTTTAGAATTTGAAAATTTTGAAATTCGTTTAAATTCGATTATCAAGAATTCGTTTCAAGTGCAAGGTGGCATCTCTTTATGGCAAAACAACTTGGGTGAAGGGTCAAAACGGGTTTATGGTTCCGGTTAAAATGTACTCTTTGGTCACGATATGTCAATACAGGTTTTAGTTGAAATGGGTCAAATTGGGTTTAGGATTTTAATTAAAACGGAGACTCTGGTCAAAATGGGGTTTGGGTTCTGATTAAAATGGACTCTTTAGTCAAACCGGGTCAAAAGAGGTTTAGGATTCTGGTTGAAGTCATCAGAATGGGTTCAAGTAGAAAGTTTCTTTGTGGCGCAAAGCGGGTTGGGTTGTGTGTTTCGAAGAGAATCTGTATATGTGCAGTCATTTGTTTGGTGTAGACCTGGCAAACGGGTCGGGTCATGGGTCAAAATGGGTTCGGGTCAAAACGGGTCAATTATAAAAAAGGCTTGTTTTGGTTCGGGTCGGAACAGGTCCGGGTCAGATCGGGTTTCGAGTCGGGTCTTTTTTTATGATGATGCCTAATATGCGTTAATTATTCATATACTAATGGGGTTGTGTTATTCTCATGTTACTTTGGGTCGGGTCAGATTTTTTTTTTTTTTTTTGATAATTTATAGTCACCTGAAACAGTTGCACCATTGGCTGGAGATGATAATCTCTAAAAATGAGCGAAAATATGTCCCTCAATGTGATTAATCCTAACACGCGCTGGGAGCCAGCTTCAACTACCACTACACGCCGCACCCCTGTCACAAAATTGGAAACATTCAGCAACATTTAGAGAAAATATGGGTTATACCGGTTTATGGATATGGGTCAATTCTGGTTATCATGGGTAAAGACTTAAAACTTCACTATTGGAACTATATACTTAGATGGAAATTCATACCTGGGTCAGAAAGAAGAGTTATGACTTGATATAAACTATCAGATCGTGTACATATCCCGAATCTAGAATGAGCTTTGTTGTCTACCAGTTGCAACGCCTGAATCACGGAATAATATACGTATTTATTAATAATGAAGGAAATTAAAAAAGGAAAATAAACTTGATATCAGTTAAAGGCATAGTTGTTAATGGTGAATAGCGATAAATAGTGCGCCCTATTTTATGAATACCCTGGGATACATTATTTTACATGTATATTTAACAAAAAGCTAAAATCCAGCTATTTTATGGCTATATTTAATCGCTATTTATATTTATAAAAAAAGTGAAATCCCGCTATTTATGGCCTATGGCTGCATACCTTGTAGCGACCTTCGACCTATACGCTACGCTATTCGCTATAGCAACCATAGCGACCGCTATTGACAACTATGGTTAGAGGCGTCAAACGGGTCAAAATGGTTTAGGCTAAAAGATCTAATTAGAAGGAAACGGGCCAAATAACATTCTCATAAATCAGTTTAATAAAAGAAAGATTATTGTGGTTAAAATATAGTTTTTTGAATCATATTTAGCACCCAAACTATTTATAAAGGTCATAGAAGATGAACAGACGAAAGTGTAGGTGGGCAGCCCGATACCACCTGGACTATTCTTGTTGCAATACATACAAGCCACAAGGGTATTTTCTTGTTGACATTTAAAATAGAGGAAGGTTTTGATTTTCATATACTTTGTTAAAAGTTCACAAACGCACATTGATAGCCTAAATATGATCAGGCGGATAATAAAAATGTGTCCCCACCAACACACAAAAGCACATATAAAGATGTTCAATTCAAGTTCAAAAATATAATAGCATGTTTTAGACATAAATAATACTAAAAGGTTTAGAAGCAGAACCTCATTGACGCAATCACATAAATAATACTAAAATGTTTTATATATACTATGTTCGGGCCGGGCATTTTTTAGTGCCCGTGTCTTTCGGCCCTGGGACGTTCAACGGGCAAGATCCGCCACTGAATGAAACTACTTCATGAGGTGAGTGTAATTATAATTAATCTTGAGTCCATATAATTTTATAATTAATCTTGAGTCCATATAATTTTTTCTTCATCAACGAACATGAAATTCCAATCACAGTTAATTTACCATATGCCATCAATTTTTCCATCTAGATATGCAAGTATGAGCATGTATATCTATTTCCATCCTAAGTATTAGTACCCAGACTTTCAAAAGTTCCCCATTTGTTGACACTCATTTAAATACACAGTATATCATATTTTATGAAAACAAAAAACAAAAGTTGCAATCATAACTGCAACCTGCTTAATATCAACAGAAATCTCTTTAGTTGATTCATTGCAGTTCTTCCTAATGAAAATACTCGCACTACGATTCTGGTCCTTAAATGTGACATAAATAAAGACAAGACAAATAACAAAGCACACCAATAACATATGGAATGTGGTGCCTACGTAACCAAAAAACTTTTCAAGCATAAAAATTTAACACCAAATAACAAAATCAAACAAAACTGAGTAATAACTGATAAACAATAATTAACCATACCTATTGGGTGGTGAAGTTGACTACGGATTGAAACTCGTCCCGTGCGGAAACTCGTGTCGGCTTAAAAACCCGTTGCGATAAATGATCCCAGTTCAAAATGAATAAAGCTACTGCAGTTGATGTTCCGAATCCGAATCATGAACTTCAACACTGTTCTTGCATTGAAGATTTAAGCTGCTGGATGCTTTTGTTGTCTTTCAGGTATTAGTAATAAAACTCAACCGAATAAACTGACCAAACGAAAACAAAAAACCGAAACGAAACAAAACAAAAAAAATTGAAAATATTGAAACCGATTCGAAACGAAACCAAAAAAACCGACCGAACCGGGAAAAAACGAAACCAAACCGAAACCCGTCCCGACCCGAAACTCGTCCCGTGCGGAAACTCGTGTCGGCTTAAAAACCGTTGCGATCCGAAACCCGTCCCGTGCGGAAACCCGTGTCGACCCGAACCCGATCAGAACCGACCCGTTTCGTGCCAAAACCCGTTCTATAATATGCTTCAAGAACTAACAAGTGACCAACAATTCTAACTTAAAAAACTCTTGTTGATTAAAGGCATCACTCTCCCATTGAATCCAATACATTTTGATTACCTTATCAAGAGTTTGAGTGATAAGAACATAAGACGGAGGAACAACCAACTTAACTTTAAAAGGACAATCATGATTCCCAGCAGCCTCCGCCTTCCGCGTTGCCTCCTATAAACATAAATATATAGTATGAGTTGCCAACTGTGTGTAAATTATACAATCATAGCTTGTTGAAAGATAAATGCATCACTAAAACGTACACCATCAACAATATCAAATGTGACCCGATAATCAAACCATCAACAAACAGGTTGTGGCTTCAAGTTCAAACATCACTCACCCGGAAAACTTTAGGGAATGTAGTTGTTCCCGCCTCAACAAGCCAAGCTCCGGCGTAAAAGCTAGCTGCATACACACAAAAAGTAAGAAACACGATACTCCAAACCCAGCCCCCTCGATCAAACCTTGTTTTATCCCCATTCTTTCGGGACCTGCACATTTATCTCTATAAACCCGCATTACTTTCTCTTCAGCGCAAAAGATGCTACAGTCCTTATACTTCCAATCGCAAATCTAAGATTAATAATGTGGCACAGGCTTTGACCCAAACCAAATACAAACATGTTACAATTACAACTCATGTTATACGGTATTAAGGTTTATCATTTGTGATTCGTATAACAAATTCAAAGATGCAAAGCAACCCATTTGATGTGTGAATTTCAAAACTTAAGCATACCCACATGAAATTAGGCTCATTGAGACAAACCATCGAACAATTGGTGCTCAACAAAAACTGAAAATAGAAGGTTCTCAAAAATTACCTGGCAATGGCGTACTTGATAGCACAATCGAAACATTCACCTGAGTAAAACAACATTTAAAAGCCTAATCAAAACATTCAATCCAGAAATGTAAATCAATTAGACAACATCATTATTCGCCATCGAATACCGCTTGATTATGAATTATGATTAAAAAAAAATGAAAAAAAACTTTGAATTACCCAGAAACCATTGCTGCTATCGGAATTTATCAACATAGTAATCAGCCACAACTAAGAAAGGAGCAACAACCCATGGGTGAAGTGTTATAATCAGTGATGGTTGATTGTGGTGTCTGAAGGTGATTTTCGGATGGGAAGGAATTAGAACAATGCATTTGAAGAACCACGTTAATAGTGAGGATGAATGTCTTCAAGCTTTTCGTGGTGTTGAAAGATTCGTTGTCTAGGGTTTTCTTCATCTCCTGGATTTATGCTACCCTAGCCTTGACCGGAAATGTTATACACTATGGGAGCCGGAGATTTGGAAGAAAAAGAGAGAGAATATGTTTCATGAGCTTTGGAAGAATGATCGGTCTGTATTTCATGAGGTTTGGCCGTTTGGAAGAGTGATCGGTCTCTGGATTTATTAGGGTTCTAGAAGATGGTAAATTACCGATTATACCCCTTTGGTGTCTTAAAAATTAATGTTAATTACTATTATATCCCTCTCAAATGTGTTGTTTTTATTTGTACATATTGCTTTTAAAGTTGTATGTGATGTAAAATTACATTCATATCCATCACTTCTCCTTTTTATAATAGTATATAATAGTATAGATTAGAGAGTTAAATGTATGGTTGGTCCCTGTAGTTTGCAGAGTTATTTCCAAGACTTCAATAATTACAGCGTTGGTCCAAGTGGTTTGCAAGTTTTGCACTCGGTGAACCTTAACACTAACTCATGGTAAGTTTCTTAGTTAAGTGTGTATGAAATGACTTGATTGCCTTTGAACTAAAAAACAAAAACACTTAGAAATATTTTAAAAAAACAATAGAGTCCATTTGATAAACAGTGGGGGCCACCCTCATCTTCTTCCTCCTTTCACCACCCACCCACCACCACCACATCCACTGTCACCTTCAACGCACAACCTCCACCTACCTCCCGAAATGACCACCATTGTTGTGGCTCTGTCGCCCATGGTGGTGGCCGGCGGTTCATATATATAGAGAAAGATAGGAAGAATGGATAAGAGCATTCACATCCTAACCATCAAAATCTGTGAGAAGAGGTTTTCATATTATAAAAGGTATAAAATATGGTTGTGCGTGGAGGTGAGGGTAAATGTTACTCTTCATCTATATATATGAGGGGACATTGTTCACCCTCTATAATTTTTTAATATATTTTGAAAGTGGTTGTGAGTGGAAGTGAGATAAAAGATAATAATAAATGTATAAAAAATATTATTTAATTGAAAGGAGAGAGAAAAAGATAGTTGTTTTTAGTGTGATTATAGGGTAAAAATGATGGATAGGATGTGAATGCTCTAAGGGTCTGTTTGGTATGTGGTCATGAAACGAACGAAGGAATGGAATGGACGAGGGAATGCAATGGATCATTACCATTCCATGTCTTGTTTGGTTACCATGTGTGAATGGAATGAATTATTATTGTGTATTGTTCGGTAGGCAAGAAAAACGGAGTAATAAAATCAGCGGTGAGTGGTGCTGGTGGTCGATGGTAATGATTGTGGGTGGTTATAGGTGGCGGTGGTGGGTGTCGGCGACAACGATGGGTGGTGGTGGTGGCAGCGAGTGGCGACGCGGCGGTGACGACGAGTGGTGGCGGCGGCAAGGTGGCCGTTGGTGGTGGGTGGCAGTTAGTGGCGGTTGGTGGTGGCGGTGGTGGTGGCGTCGACGATGGTGGTGGGCGGCGGCACCGAGTGGCGTTGGCGGTTGGTCGCAGCTGTGGGTGATAACGGTGGCGAGTGGGTGGCGGTGGCGGCGGCGGCGGCGGTGGTGGTGGCTGTTGGGGTGAGGTGGTGGCAGGTGGCGGCGGTGGCATCGATGGTGGGTGGTGGTGGTGGTGGTGGTGGTGGGTTGTGGCGAAGGTGGTGGGTTGTGGTGTTGTTGATGAATGGTGCAAGAGGGGATGGAATGAAAAAAAACCATGGGGTGTTGAAGGAATGATTTTGAGGGAATGAAATGGCTTTTGGAATTGGTGATTCCATTCCATTGACCAACCAAACACTCTTTTCTTCAAACCCTCGTAATCATTCATTCCATTCCACCTTTCATTCCCTGCATACCAAACACTACCGAAGGTTTGGTTTGATGATAGGGTTTTTAAGAGAGAGATAGAGAAAGGAGGAGGAAGAGTAGGCTTATCTTTATATATTTTTTTTTAATTACAATCACTAACACCAACTCCGTAATTTATGACGTCTTGAGACCAACTCCACCATCTACAATATTTACAATCCATTGGAACCAACCCGACATTTAATTCTAAATTATATTAGGATTCTAATCATCTAATGTGAATCGTTTGATGGGCTCTAAAAATTATAAGAACGAAAGACCTTCGTTAAAAGTTATGGGCTTATTATACGTTATTGGGCTAGGAGAGAACAAACCGTGGATTTCATTGGGTTTGTACTTTGTAGCTTCTTCATCTTTCAACAACTACTGTTTAACTGGTAATAAGAAGTGATGGAACTTGGAACCCGTTGCCTTATCCTACACCACACACCCACACAGTTATCTCAAACATCATCATGCTCCAACACAAAATCAAATAAACAATTGTTATTACTCTTACAATACAATGGCATTGAGCTCCGGCTCTTGTTATTCAATTTCAACACAATTCAGCAAAATCCCTACAAATTCTGTTTCTATAAATAATCCCCCCCGTAACGCTTTCTTATGGTTGACATCATCATCTAATTCGTCGAAACCCTCATTTTCTGTTTCAGCTGGTTTGTCATCTGCCCCAAAAGCTCGATTTGTTGCTCGTCGGACTGAATCCGTTTCTGTTCGTCCACTTGAACGCCCTCTACGTAATGTTTTACTCACTTGATTGACTTCTTGTTTTATTATTCATATGCTTTTTGTTTGTTTGTTTGTTTGTTTTTGGTTGATTTCGAATATATGATTTATAATTTAGGTTTGTGTGAGTTTTTATGTATGTGTGTGTTGGAATCTGACAAACAGATTACATCCATGAAACAACTGGTTATTGACTGTAACTTCAGTGGACTTATGCCTTAATTGGGAAAAAAATAATTAATTTGTGAATTACATCATCTGATTTGGTGTCATTGACTCATTGTTCATGACAAGGGTTGTAAAGGAACTGAACGTTCAGCCAACGGTTCGTGAACTGTTTGGCGAGAAGTTCGTTGGACAAAAAAAATTCGTTCAGTTAGCTTAGCGAACGGACATGAACAAAGGTCTCGTGTGTTCGACTACGCTCGTGAACGTTCGGTAATATGTTTGTGAAAGTTCAGTGATATGTTCAGTTACGTTCATTCGTGTTCATTTGATTATATTAAAAATAATAAATAATAAACCTTTATCTAAGTTAGCTATAATTTGGACGTTAAGACAATTTTTGGGATAATTATGTCTAAGTTGAACTTTGAGTAATTATGTCTAAGTTAGTTAAACTTGATTCATGGTTTGGTGGTTGTAGTAGACTTCTTGCGTTTTGATTAATCATTTGATGGTTGTATTTAACTACTTATGTTCAATGTTTAAGGTTAACAATGTTTTTATTATTTATTTAACTACTTACGTTCAATGTTTAAGGTTAACAATGTTTTTATTATTTATTTTCAAGTTAAATGTTTGTTTATGTTCGTTTTTATTCGTTTGCGTTCTAGACCAGTGTTCACGAATTGTTCACGAACAACTGAATTTCCTTAACGAACGAACACGGACATAATCTTATGTTCGGTATGCGTTCGTGAACAGTTCGCGAACATGTTAATTTCCTTAACGAAATGGCCTTGTTCGTGTTCGTTCGGTTCGATTACAGACGATTCTATTGCCATTAAAAAAACTAGGATATCTCAAACATATACATAACTAAAATATATAAGGAAATTATTTCGGGTATATAACCGGGTAAACGTATGTACGTTATCGCATAAACGGATATATCACCAAATCCCATGCCTACAAAAAATAATAATAATTATAATAATAATCCCATACCAGGTCCCTTACCCGAACCATACCCGCCCTAAATGTTTCGGGTTTACCCATCGGGTGCGGGTTCGATTGACAGTGGAGTATATGAGCATTTTGATGCTTGTGTATGTTGAAATTTGACATGCAGATTACATGAAACAACTGTTTATTTATTATGCCTAAATTAGGAAAAATATAATCAATTTGTGAATTTGATCATCTGATTTGGTGTCATTGTTCATGATAGTGGAGTATATGAGCCTTCCTGCAAGTCAATACTCTGTTCTGGATGCTCAAAGGATCGAGCGGATCGATGACAATACATTCAGGTGTTATGTGTACACATTCAAGTTTTTTGCTTTTGAGGTTTGCCCTGTTTTGTTGGTTCGAGTTGAGGAGCAACCCAATGGCTGTTCTATTAACCTCCTGTCTTGTAAGGTAATTACAGTCTGCACATTTTCATACTACTTTGTAAAAAATTTGTGATGTTATTAATCTTGTAACTTTTACGTATTGCAGCTTGAGGGATCCCCAATTGTGGTTGCACAAAATGATAAGTTTGATGGTGAGCAATAACCTAACCTTTATCTTATCATTCATTTTCACCATTACAATGGGAATATAATGTTTGTACATTAAATAGACATAATTTGTTTATTTATCCTTTTTTAGTGGTAACGTGTTGGTATGATTTCTATAATTTCGAGATAAATATATGACTACTACATATAGCTTAGTTAACCAAACTCTACAAATAAACAGTTTTTTCACAAGTGTAACAAAATTTAGACATTTGAAATGCATAGTAATATGACATAAAAGTTGTAAGTGTACCTCCTCTCTCTAGAAATGGCATGATCTAATACTTACAATATTTGCATATATGTTTATTTCAGTTATGATCTTGATTCCCTGCCTACATAGTTGTTAATGGTGAATAGCGATAAGGTTCCTATATGCTACATAGCGATAAATAGCAGGCGCTATTACATAAATAACGATACACTAGAAAAAAAAATTATAAAAAAATTATATGTATATTATATCAAAATACAAGTGACCTTCGACCTATACGCTACGCTATTCGCTTTCGCGACTATAGCGGCCGCTATTGACAACTATGCCTGCCTAATGGTGTAACAGTTGGAGAAACTTACCATATGTCTATGCGGAATCTGGAATCATTTATCAGTCCATATTGCTGATATAAAATTTTAGCATCTTCATGTCGCCAAACACCAAGGAATAGCGCCTAGATTTTCTTTATTTTATTGGCTGATAGCCTGATATTATGGACCAAAAAAAGTTGTATATCTTTTACAACTCTAGAATCATTAGTATCCAACCTGACTTGGAAGATACAGTTTCTCTTAAAGTTCCATTTACAGTCGACACTAATATTGTAGGCGATAATTGGCTAGTAAGATTGCAAGCAATCCTAACAAAGAAGCTTAAATCTAGATGTAGAAGATAAGATCATATATAGTGTTTATTATTCTAAGTTATATTTACATAATCCTTTTTCAGGACTCCATTGACACTGGTTTGGATGCATGCAGCTTCTATGGTGAATAGAATATCATGTGATACGAACCAGAGCAATTCATCCATGCAAAAACTCACGTCCGACACTGTTATCGAGGTGACCCTTATGTTTAAACTAAAAGTATTTAAAATTTCTTGAAATTTCGCCTCTTGTTATTTGTATATTCATCGTTGGAAATTTGTTGTTCAGGTTAGCATTGATATTCCATTTCCTTTCCAAGCAATCCCGGTTCAAACTATTGAATCAACTGGCACTCAAGTCCTTGACCAAATACTTAAGATCATGCTTCCCCGGTTTATGGCTCAGGCATGTCACACCTTTTTGTTTCCTCTTCTCTTTCGATTTTCAAATGAAACAAAAATAAAAATGTCTAAATATACGCCTGACGGGTTTTTTTCTCTTGATGTTAATGCAGTTGGTGAAAGACTACCAAGCGTGGGCTTCCGGTGACACCTCAAGGCAGCCTCTTGGAACCGGAAGGATATGATGTGATATGATATGATGATGATACTTTTCTAGTGCTGCATTTTATTGTTTCTTCCAACGTTACAGGATAATATAAACTTATTTTTGTGTAATAACAAAATTTTATATTCGGTTGAACTTCTGTTTTTTGATGGAAAGTATCATTTGGATTCATTATATTGGGCAGTTTACCCAAAGACCCTTTAATTTGAAATTTTGAATTGTAATCTTTCAAGAACAAAGGGTTTAACCTTTTAAATAACTACTACTGCCGATTGCATATCCATGTACTTTTTTTACCCACTCTTTGAAAATGTTTTGTGAATCATTGTCACTCAAGTGTTGGATATGCACAGGGGCGTAGGTACTTAGTAGGGTACGGGCTCGGCTAAAAAAAATTAGTGTTATATATACGTGTATTTTGACATCACACCCGTAGAAATCTTTACATCGACCCCTTAGAAACCCTGACACCGAACTCTTTTAAAAAAAATTGACAACGAACTTTAACCCACATTATTCCATATATAAGTTTGTAAGTTTTTTGTGCATCATTAATTGTACATTAAGATTTGGGAGTTTTTCAAAAAAAACTTGATTTTTTTACTTTTAACCCAAAGGTTTTTACCTTTTTCAATTTTAACCCTACATAATTTGTTTTCTAACTTTAACCCAAAACTTTTCATTATTTGCAATTTAACTTCGCAAGTTTTGTCACTTATACTTTTCATTTTTCGCAAATTTTCGTTTTACGTATAGTTCTAAATTTTTTCGAGTTAATACGACGCAACGTGCATGTGTGGTTCAACGTTTTTACCTCTATTTTCCCATGTTTGACAGGTTCGTCGCAACACGCATACCCTAGGTCGAGTCAGTTTTGGTGGTCGATGACGGTTGTGTGACATTAGTACTATTTGACATCGTTTTACGCCCCGTCGCAACGCGGGGTGTGCTTTGGGGTTTTTCAAAGAAAAAATAGTTATGCATATGGTTGTCGTAACGTTGGCTTTGGGGGTTTTCCAAAAAAATTGATTTTTTTTACTTTTCACCCAAAAGTATTTCATAAATTACTTTTAACCCAAAACTATTTGTTTTATTACTTCTAACCCAAAACTTTTTATCTTTTGCAATCTATCCTCATAACTTTTTTTACTTTCAACTTGGTCCTTTATAGTTTTCATTTTCCGCAAATTTTTCGCTTTATGCTTGGTTCTAAATTTTGTGACTTAACACATCGCAACGTGCGTCTTTGGTTTAACGTTTTTACGTTTCGTTCTAATTTTGCGAGTTAACACGACGCAACGTGCGTGTGTGGGTGAACTTTTTTTACATCGTCTATTTTTTCCCCGTTTGACAAGTTTAACATAACGTGCGGGTCCTAAATCGACTTAGTTATAACTAAAGATACCCCGCCGCATTGCGGCGGGTCGCAATCCTAGTTCTATTAAAAAAGTAACACATTTAGCCAACACTCAATTGTTGAGATATGGTTTTCAATAATGAAGTACGTGAAGGGTATGTTTGGTATGGAGCTTTTAGAGCATTCACATCCTAACCATCAAATTATGTGAGGAGGGGTTTTTATATTATAAAAGGGTATAAAAAGTGGTTATGAGTAGAGGAGAGAGAAAATGTTACTGTTCATCTGTATATTTGGGGGGACACTGTTCACCCGTTATAATTTTTTAATATATTTTGAAAATGGTTGTGAGTGGAAGTGAGAGAAAAATGTAATGATAATATTATTTAATTGAAAGGAGAGAGAAAAAATATTTGTTTTTAGTGGAAATATATTGATATAGGAGTTGTTTTTTAGTGGAATGTATGTATAATTTGATGGATTGGATGTGAATGCTCTTAGGAGCTTCTAGCTTTAAGCTTTTAAGAAAAAAGCTCCTACTCAATAAAAAGTCTTGTTTGGTTGAAGGAGCTTTAATCTTTTAGGTTAGCAGCTTGAAGCTTTTGGTTGAACGCTACTACTAGTAGCGTTTAAAAGGAGCTACAAGCTTTTAGGGAAAAAATGACTATTTTAACCTCTAAAAATAAGGAACTTTTTAATGCACTAACTTTTTAAATTTTTAGTTATGTCCATTTTGGTCATTTTATACATTTTATTAAAAGCTCCAGCTACTCTACCAAACACCAAATATATCTAAAAAGCTACAGCTACTAGCTACCAGCTTCCAGCTTCCAGCCACCAGTTTCCAGCTTTCAGCTACCAGCCACCAGCTACTTTTGTCAAACATACCCGAAGTCTAATTTGCGTAATCGAGGGTGTTGTACGTTTAAGTAATACTTGCTTTTGTTTTATTGAAAAAGATTTACTTAGAAAGGTTTCCATATATGATGTAATGGATAGGTTTCAAAAAATGAAACTTTGTAAATAACTTGAATAAATTTCTATTATTCACTTTTAATATTAATTGTATTTTATTAATTATTTGCATCTTAAATTCTTAATTTGATTTTTTTTCTATTTTATTATGTAACCCGACCCGAATCGCTTAACCGGGCCGGACAGAGAAAACGAAACTTAGGTGGTGTTTGTTTTTCAGATGCAAAAGGTCTGCAGTCTGCGGACCATATTTGCAAACTTCTGCACGAGAAGAGAAGACCAAATGTCTGCGGAGTGTAATAAAAATAGTGTTTGATTATCTCACCTCTTTACCCCATATCTGCAAACTTTTTTTCTCTTTCTCTTCTCCCAAACCCCTTTCTCTTGAACATTTCAGACCTTCAAAACACTTCAACGTAACCGTTTTCATCAAATTCTAGATCTGGAACTTCAATTCAATCGTTCATCATACATACTCAGCACTGGATATGCATGTAACCCTAAAACTTAGTGATAGATAGACAATCGGTCTTCCGTCCATCAAAAATTTCTAACCTCGTAGAAAAAAAATCCTGACTACGCCACCAGATATGCATGTAACCCTAAAAACTAAGTATCATATACCCATTAAAAATAGCAAACTTAGCCGGTATAGTATCCGTTGGCAAAAACCAAAGTACTCTTCGGTTTAATCAAACATTAAGGTGAACCAAAACGAATTATCCTCACTTCTATAGCAATTTGTTGATTAAACATGAAAGAGATGTGCAAGATTATTTGTAAATATATATGTTTACATTTATTTTAGTTTTTCTTAAAAGAATCGATCAAATCAAATCACTTTTGTTGGTTGGCATGCCTTAATGGGCTTGTCGGTTTTGTGAACTACTACACTAATACATACGTAACATGTTGTTTACTTCGATACGGCAGACCATACTTGAAATAAACAGAGAAAGTTATATTCAAATTGGGGATGTAGCTCAGATGGTAGAGCGCTCGCTTAGCATGCGAGAGGTACGGGGATCGATACCCCGCATCTCCAAACTGTTTTTGTTTTTTTTATGTTTATGGTTAATTGCATTTGGACCTCTCTTTTGTTCTTGATGTTTTTATTATTATCCCCAAGATATAGAAAAGATATGATACATTCTGTATTTAAAAATTTCTCTTTATTATGATTACTTCCACCTATACTTCAATTTACAATTGCGTATCTTGAGTTTTTCCCACGGTATCGAGATCCATTTAAGATATAAAAATAAATAAAAAAACACACAAACTCATATACTCATTGAATACATTTGTTAATGGAAAAATTACAAGTTTTGTCATTTATCTTAATACCACTTATCAGGCGGTATCCTTTTTAACGAATTTTGACAAGTTTTGCCCTTTACAAGGAATTTTGTTGCACGTTTTGTCCTTTAGGCTTAACTCAGTTAGATTTTCTTGTTAAATCTTGTCACCCAAGGGCATTTTAGTCTTTTTACCCATTTATTTAATATTATTTAAAAGAATAAAACAAACTATTTTAGTGTTAACTCTTGAAATAAATGGGTAAAAAGACTAAAATACCCTTGTGTGACAATATTTAACAAGAAAATCTAACTGGGTTAAGCTTAAAGGACAAAACGTGCAACAAAATTCCTTGTAAAGGGCAAAACTTGTCAAAATTCGTTAAAAAGGACACCGCCTGATAAGTGGTATTAAGATAAAGGACAAAACTTGTAATTTTTCCTTTGTTAATTAGTGAATAGGGGTGTGCAAAGTCGGTAACTCATGGGTTTGGTTAACCGATGGTCGGTTAACCAAGAGTTCGGTTAATTGAAAAATATTAACCATAACCGATGGTAGGTTAACCGTTGTTCGGTTAACCATTGGTTATGGTCGGTTTTGGTTAATTATCCAATGTATATAAAACTTATAAAATATAAACTCATGAATATAAAACTTGCAAAAATATATAGATATCATACGCATATTGGTAATGGGTTATGTGTACATAATAAAACAAACACTAATGGACCTTCAATTGGATTAAAAGGTTAGAAAAATCTAATGAGCAGTGAACTTATAAATAATGTTTGGCTAATCAGTTCAGTTTTTTTTTAGTTTTATTGATATGAACTATACATAACTCATAAAATTATGCCATTCATATAAACGTCACATGTATTTGGCATTTCTAGTTTTTTTTTTTTATTGTGTTAAATCATTCTTTGTTTAACTAAAAGGGTTCCGCTTAGAAAAAAAGTATCCAAAAAGAATACCAATAAAGTGAATGTAAATAGTTATTTAATAGAAAAGATAACCAATTATTAATTAGAACTCCTTTTAGAGAGTGGGAGAATTTAAGTAGAGGAAAGCTTAACCTAAATTAAGATTATATTGAGTGGCCAAGCTACATGCCACATGATTATTAGAGCAAAAAAATAAATAAATCTATGTGGGAAATAGTATATAGAAATAAAAAGCAAACATGATCATGTATGATTTGTGCATGAGAATAAGTCATAACATAAGGGTCCATGCAAGTATGGACTATTGGGGTTGGTGAATTAGGGGGAGGGGTGTGGTGTCCATTACTATGAAGACAAAAGCATTGGGATAAAGAGAAGCAAATCCTTATTTTCATGCACATGGATATGTTAAGCCTTCTCTCCATGCATATATGCACATGTGTCCCCCCTCTTCCATCACTTATCATCAACAATCTTGCTAGGGTTTTAGCAAAACTCCATCTCCAAGAAGCCAAGATCAATCAGTCCTTTACTTTGTACATTGAGCTTTTGGATCTAATTAGGGATGGTCCACCATGGAGACTATACATGGATCAACTTTGATAGAAAAAAGGCGGTTTAGTTCTTTCTATATCATACAATAATGAAATTGTTTCGGACGATCTAAGGATGTAATTTGTGTTTTTTAGCACTCTTGATCAGTTAATATTCGGATCACATCAAACACATGTTATGTGATAATTGTAGTGAAAAAGCCAAATTAAGAGGATGGATAAAAACTTTATAACAAATAGTATGCTTAGGGGTTTGTAAAATCAACTTATTCAGAGTTAATCATCATCATTAATGATAGAGCAGTTATAAAGCTAAAAGTAACTTTTATTACATCATTACTTCTTGCTAAGTTTAAGTAATTAAGGTAGAATTGGTAACCTAGCTCAGTGGTTATGGGGAAATGAGGGAAAAACTCCTAGCCGAATGGTCTCGAGTTCGATTCCTGATCCACCCGGGTTTTACCGGCTCTGCATTGTCGTGCCCTTGGGCGGTTGCAGGGTCGGGTTTTCCCCGGAACTGGTGGCATGGTGGGCTAGGGGCTCCGTGCGTGCAGGTTGGGCTGCCATGGGCTACCTTTCGGCCAATGGGTGCCGCGTACGGAGTACCCGGCGATTCTTATGTTGGACGTTCAAAAAAGGTAGAATTGGTATTTGAAATGTGTATGTAATTGATCAGTCCCTATAGAAAATAGATGATATACATACACTACTAGAAAACTGCTACTATTTCTACGTCAATTTTCGTCGGAAATTCGTCGGTAGAAAATAGATGATATATATATAAAAATCATATAACGTATGATTTGAAAAGAAGGTTCCGGTAAAAGATATAATACAATTAAAATGTTGAGCAATAAAAAATTATATAAAATATACTTTAGTTATAACCATCAAGCCAAAGTAAAATGTTTCATTTTTTAAGTGAAAATAAGAACTTTTCTCAATTATATATACCTTTTCAACCATACAAGCTTCTTAATAACCGGTTTTAGATCTAGATCGATCAATAAGAATTATACAAGCTTCTTAATAACCGGTTTTAGATCTAAATCGATCAATAAGAATTAACTAGGGTGACAATATGTTACATAATACCAACATAATGCAAAAATAATCACATATTTTGTTGTCACATTTAATCTGTTTAATAAAGGGGTCATGTTATGTTTGACTTGTTTAACTTGTTTGATTACACAAGTCAATCAACCAAGTTGTTTAGGAACCATTTAATTTTTTACAACCTACTAGCCCGTTTAATTAACACTTTTACAACTTGATTACAACCCGCAGATTCGTAAACATGTATGCCTTGTTTAGATAAACAGGTAAATCATACGGCGTTTGGGTACACTGTTTTAATCAAGTGTGTATAAGTTACAATTGATGTTCTAACACAAATAATATACTGTTTGTGTATGGTTTCAATGATTGAACCATTCAAACCGACACAAGTACATGATTGACACCCTCAGAATTAGCTGGTTAAAGCCGATCTTATCATCTATAACTTACGATAATCGATCTAGACTGCCCGAACCAATCTTGACTAGTCCTGATGAATTTTGATTGGTATGAATGTAAACACGTGAAAACATGGATTGTTATAGATATGTATCGAGCAATGCCAACTAAACATGATAAAGAGTGAGAAAAAAAGGATTGGTGTAAAAGGAGGAGAGGGAAAAGGTTAAGAAGGTATAAAACAAGAGGAAAAAATGATTGGAAAAGAGTAGGTATTTTTGCATGGGCTACGTACGTGATGTTAGGTAGCCATGCTATTTTCTGCCGGGGGGTGTCCCCTACCTTCTTTTTTATGACTATCTTCTATATAAATTTACAAGGTCTAAATAATATTATTGTATATATCAATGATATTATATATATAAGGTGAGGTTCATGTAAAAAGGTTATTTTTCGTGAGAAATATGAGAAAACATATGAATTGACATGTAGACATCATGTTTTGTATTTAGACATAATGTTCCTTTACCTTTTTTTAATAATTGTTTTTTTTCTTTTTTTAACATATATTAATTTATTGATTAATTTGATACTTCTTTAATAAGTTATGTTTATAACTTTTTTTTCTAAAAACTTAAGTGCGTAGTTGTGCTTGATTTCTTTCCCTGACACTCCGTTATAAGTTTTGTTCGATGTTATACTCAAAATGAAGTATTTATTTGGTATCATAAAACAGTACGATTATAAGCTAAATCGTTCTAATCACGGGTGAGCAAATTAACCACCATAACCGATAACCGAACCATAACCGACATAACCGAACCACTAATAACCGATAACCAATATAACCAATGGTTATGGTTACGAAACTTTGTATAACCGCTCAATCGGTTATGGTTATGGTTATGAAGCTTTGGTTAACCGAATATAACCGAAGTTGTGAT
Source organism: Helianthus tuberosus (assembly GCA_030545235.1). Lineage (NCBI taxonomy): Eukaryota > Viridiplantae > Streptophyta > Magnoliopsida > Asterales > Asteraceae > Helianthus > Helianthus tuberosus. The sequence continues at coordinate 24,892 of JARYGA010055713.1, forward strand.
GTTACTTTATATAATAGATTTGTGTTTTACAAAACCATATAGAGGGTTTTTACTAAGATAAAAGTATGTTAGTAACAAAATAATCTTGATGTAGATGTCACTTATTTCGATAAAGAACTAAGGTGTTATGGTCATAATTGTTTTTGTTTGAGAATTACCTTATTAAAAAGAACTGTAAATCAGTAGTTTAACCAAAAAGTTTAGTCTTCGTTATCTTATAAAATAGGCTCAAGCTAAGTTCAAATCGTGCACAACCTTATTTATTTCAAACCTTGCTTGGTTACTTAACCGAAATTAACCAAAACCGAACCATAACCGACTTCATAACCGATTAACCATAACCGAAGTTTGGTTATGGTTATGGTTACCAAAACTCCATAACCGAACTAGCGGTTATGGTTATGGTTAATAGTAAAAACCGACCCAAACCGACCCATGCACACCCCTAGTTCTAATGGTTTGACTTTCTAAACAACATGATTTATTTTCAAATCATGTTTGTTTTGCATTATCATTTGTTCGGTTTCGCCGCAACGCGAGATATAAAAAACTAGTTTATTATAAAAGGGTATATAAATAAAATCACATTATTATTACTATTTATCTAATGCTAATAAAATACTCCCCTTAATGTCGAGTCCTCAAATCACTGATGACGTCAAAAGGATCTCGCTGACGTTGTGATATCTTTGTTTCCGTCTCCTACAAAAAAGAAAACCGTTAACCTCGTCACGGAGGGCCTCGGAGGGGGGATCCGTGACCAAGCTCCGGCGTGATAATAAGTAAACTTGCCAGAAGAAATGAGAAGCTTATTCCGACGAGTGTGGTCGTCGGAACATTCTCCTTGGTGTGGATTCTTATGAGTGGGTAATTATACCGGAATAAATGCTAGTGTGGTTCTGGTCGGAATAAATGAGACTGTTATGCATTTAGTGAGAGTTTTCTTGCCCTTTAAGGGTCGATACTTACCTTCCTTATATAAAGGAGATCGCTTATCTCCCTTGGAAAATGGTGACGGGATGATCTAACGGTATCTTGTTGCCTTTGGGGGACTCAGACACGTGTCTGAGCCCCATCGGTAGGATCAGGGACCTCAATTAATGAGGCCAGCTCAATTGTACCATGTTTCCGGCGACTTCTTTCTCCTTATCAATCAGGCATTTAATGCCTTGCAGCATCCTTGGATTCCCTTTCTTTGTTTCCCGCTCATTTCAAGTATATAAGACTTATCAGGAGGAGACGTAAGCCATGGGCTTAACAATTGGGCCCAGACGATAAGAGCCCAAGGCGGGTTATGTTGGGCTACCAACTGGCCCGTTGTCAATAACCCTAGTTTAATTAAGTTACAAGGAAAGCACGAACTATGTTTAACCAAAATTGGCATGACATTTTATTATGTGGAAAGCTTAATACGGCAAGACTTTGTTTTGAAGAACTAAAGCAAATGAGACACTATGATTGCTTTAAAATATCATGATATACATGTCGATGTAGTGTAGGTTGTTGGTTTAATGACTTAGTTTAAACTAACATTGTGGGCGAGCTACCCGTAAAACATGAACGTAAAAAAATAATACACAACGTAAAAAGGGTCTTATTATTGTTTGTGCATACTCGGAACTAAGGCTAAATCGATTATGTTAAAACCATCAATGTGGTTAATGATATAGAATTAAAGATACGAGAACCGGATGTTTAACGTTTAAAACTTTGTTAGTGTAGAAAAGAAAAAAAAACAACTCTCCTTTCGGAGTACTTGCTCAATTCAGATGAGTAAATTAAGATCTTGTGAATTAGTTGGCCATATATATAGGGGAAAGTTCTTGTACAAATAATCTTAACATACTAAACATACAAATTGAAGGAAAATTCAAAAAGACAAGGTGGCATTTTTGTAATTATCTATAACTATCAAAGTTACTCTACAAATGTATCTAAAAAACCTAAAAAAAACCCAACACCCCCCCCCCCCCCCCACCCAAGCTAAAATGCTAAAAACTAAACCCCCAAAAAACCTAAAAAAATCTAAAAAAAAATAAAAAAAACACACAAAATAATATTTTTTTTTAATAATTTTTATAAAAAATAGCTATTTTTAGGTATTTTTGGTTGAGTTCACATTTGTATAGTACTTTTGATAGTTGGTGGTAATCACAAAAATGTCACCTTGTCTTTTTGACTTTTTCTTCAATTTGTATGTTTAATATGTCTTTTTGACTTTTGACTTTGATAGCGGCGCAGCTTGTTGGCCGCTTACCGGCTATCTTGGTGTAATTTGTTTGGCCTTATATATAAAAATTCGAGGATTGTTTTATTCAAAAAAAAAAAAAATTATGTTAACTTTATTTGTATTTGATCTTTTGCCTATATATTTATCTCATACATAAAAACACTCAACTATGTAACTTTTTTGATCTTTTCCCTATAACAAAGTTCTTAGTTAGAATGTATCCATAATTTATAATTTTTAGGTTTATACTATTGTGATCTCGATATGTGAAAGAAATCAGATTTATCGCATTCTATTGGTACATATCATCTTTCTTCCCAAAACCAAAAGGTTATATCTAATTGATACTAATTTTTTTTTTTTTTTTTTTAAATGTGATTTTGTTCACAAATAAGGGACACTTAAGGATAGCACCCTAGCTCTGACCAACCATCGCCCTTTAGCTAGTAAGTGCTGATGGCGCCTACTGTCCTAGTCATGCTGTAATTTTTTTTAATATAAATAAAGTCAAATGTTAACATAAAAAAACTTTATTAAAATAAAAAAACTCATAATTGAATTTAATCTAAAAACCAGAAAATAAATAAAAAACGACAATATATATAGTGTATTAAATAGTTTTTTTTTTTTTAAATATGCCCTTTGACTGTTGTTCAACGATTGGAATTTTCGAAAACAAGAAAATGTGGAGTGGGTACCCAAGCTAGCCAGCCATACCCGTCCAACCTACCCACAGAGGTGACGACGGTGTGCTGGCCCGGGTTCAAAGCCGCAAGGGGGAGAATTGCAAAACAAAAAAAATGGAAAATGGCCATTTGATTGCACACCACGTGCTTGATGGTTTTCCCCCAAAGAAAAGTGATGTATCTAGAGTATAGAGGATGATGAAATGTACATATCAACATGATTGATTAGGCCACCCCAACTCATAGCACCGGTACCACACCGCCGTTACATTTGTTAACCATATGCGTGAATCTCAGACAACACTCCCATTTTCACTCTTGCCCGTTTCTTCATACCTATTTAATAATATTTTTTTTTATTTGTTTTTCAACAATTTTTGCTATTATTTTAGGGGTTAAAACTAAAACTAACAAAAATTTTAGTTATTATTTTAGGGGTTAAAACTCAAACGAATTTGACCGTTAGTTATTAAGATTTCTGGGTTACTAAAATGCCGTTAGTTATTGAGATTATTGGGTTACTAAAATGAATTTATTATAAATAACCATTCAACAGACTAGAGGTGTTCAAGATCGCATTATCCGGTTTTCGGATATCCGAAAATTTCAGATAGTGAATATTAATATCCGAGTCTATAATCCATATATTAAAACTAAAACTATATTCGATTTTTCAAATTTTCAACATTGGAAAAAAAAACATTTATAATCCACACCTGAATCCGATTATTTAATATTTTTTATTATATTTCAAACTAAATATAGTGCTCATATACTATATATATTTAAAAAAATAGTTCTCGGATAATCGGATTATCCGAAATTTTTGAAATTCACAACCGAATCCAAAAATTTGGATTATCCGGTTTTTGGATACCCGAAATTTCGGATATTTTGGATATGAATTTTCGGATATTTCGGATTTGGTTTCGGATCCTATTTTTTTAATATCCTATTCAACACCATAATCTTCAAAAGGTGGTCCACTTATCGGTGCCAAAATAAAGTTAAAAATTAAATTCTATGATAAGAATAACCTGCAAGATTATCTTATTTTTTTGTTACTAATTTAAAAAGTTGTTGAATTATATACAAACTTTCACATGGTATTATTATATATATTTTTCTCACATGTTTTATTTATATAATATGAGCTATTGGCCTTATTCATAGTCATATTTTTATTATGTGTTATTATTTTGTAAGTGTTGTATATATACTTATGTATGGTATAAGTCGATGTGCATACAGTAAAAACATTTGTCATGTGTGTACATATCATCTTGTATAACAATATAGATTTTTTTTTTAAATTTAAGGATTTATCAAAGCTTATATAATTGATTATTGACCAACTTCAACTACTTTAACAGTTAGCTCAAGTACTAATTTGGATCTAAACGTATTTTTATCTCTATGTACACTTTCAATTATGTGTGGGATGAAGAGCATTGTTTTCGTAATCCCAACCGGCCATTTTACCATCCATTGATTGATCGGGTATAATTATTTGGATGTCGTATTTACCTCACACCAAACATTTTATCACATAACTACCCTATCTAATCTTGTCTAATCTCATGTTCAACCCCTTCTCAAGCATCTAATCTCACCTGTTTTAGTTTGATCAACTTTCAACATACATTTTTACATAAATCAAAATATACTTGTCATGATATTCTACAAATATAAATAGATTAAAATGTTTATTCAACAAGTATAAGTTAAAAAACAATTTTGTATATTGTTTAAAGTGATAATAATCATAATAACACGTGTTTACTCAGAATCATGACAGTTCTTGAATGCTCGTCTATCAAAGAATCTTTCATGGTAGATCATTGCAAATCGAATTGGCCGTAGAAACGACTTGGCTTGTCAAGCCATAATCAAGCTCGAGTTTTAAATGAACCAAGTTCGATATCATATTTTCAACTCAAAAAAGGATTTCAAACCGAGCCAAGTTTGCTCGTATATTTTCAAGCTCCAACCTGACCATAAGTCAACTCAAGCGCAGCTCATAAACAGCCCACAATAATTAAAGTAAAAAAATGTTCTTCAATATTTTCCAAGTACTACAGGAGTACAAAGTTACTCCAAATACCAAACAAATATTTATAAACATACTAGTTTAACTACTTTTGTGCTACATAGGTTGTATAAAGAAAATACTTCTTATAAATCTATTGATTTAATAAACTACACAAAGATATAGATTCTATTATATTCACAATTGGTTCCCTTATTACGATTATTAACATGTTTTAACACCCCCATACTTTTTACCGAGAATGTGACAGTCTACCTGCCCTTCAACTATGAATGAACCCACCTGCACCTGTAAATCACACAAGCGTACAACCCGACCCCAAAAAAACACACACACCACCCGTAATGAGTATACTATTTTACAACCACACAACAACTTATATTGAAATAAATCCCAACACACACCCAATTAATAAGAAGGTTAAAAGGCAATTTGGTCAAGCAAACTTAAGTTGACCAAGTTCATATATCCATCCTTTGAAGAAAAATAAAAATAACCGTAAACAAAATGTAAAATGTTTGTGTAAAGGAAAAAGAAAGAAAAAAATAAAAAAGCGAGGAAATCGGCAGAAAAAAAGGGAAACACAATTTAAGGAGAACCCTTCCCCCTTTTAAAGCTTCATCCTTCTTCTTAGATATTTCATTCAATTCAATTCAATTCAATTCTCCTCTGGCATACATACATACAAACAATCATCATTCTCCCATATATTCAATCCCTTTTCAACCCTAATTCTCTATTTCTTCCAATTTCACTCACACATTTTCATTTCTTCTTTCTTCTTTCTTTTTCTTCTCCGGCAATCGATTTCTTAGGGTTTTACTGCTTCAGAGGTACGTTTTCTCCATTGGTTGTGATTGTGATGGATCACGGTTCCTTTTCTTTGATATTCTTGTTGATTTGTATCTGTAATGATACAAAATTCGATTTTGATCAGGTGTTGTTGTTGATTTTATCTTACGGCACTGTTTTCCCTAAATTAAACGAGTCTTTTGTATCAATTTAGGGTTAGGTTTGTTTGGTTTTTTGCTTAGGGGAATGGTCAATTTTGTGTCTAGGTCTGTTTGGTGGTAAATTCACCGGGTGTTTGGGGGTAGAGTTAAGATGACAGATGTTCAACAGCAACAGCAACTTCCACAGAAGCCTGAGAGCACTACTGATACCTGTTTGGATTTTGAGAGAGGTGGTTCGGAGTTCGAAAGAGGGTTTGAGGAATTAATGAGGGGGCAATTGGATGATTGTATGTCATTTGCATCATGTAGTTCTCCACGAAACACGGAGGATGATGAGGAAAGTGAAGGTGGTGATCAGCTTATGAGGAGGAGGAGGAGGTCTGATCTTGAAGAGGATGATCTGGCAGAATCTTCGATTGCGAGAAGACGTCACTCTAGGATTTTGAGTAGGTGGGCTGCTAGGCAGGCGCAGGAAATGATTACGACGATTGAGAGGAGAAACCGTGAGTCGGAGTTAATGGCGCTTGCGGGTTTGCATACTGTTTCGATGCTGGATTCGTCTTTTTTGCGGGAGTCGCAGCCGCCTTCTCCGACTTCGAGTCGACAGGGGAATGTTGAGAGACCGAGTACTCGTGCGTCTTCGATTTTGCAGATGTGGAGAGAGTTGGAAGATGAGCATGTGTTGAATCGGGCGCGTGAAAGGGTGAGGGTAAGACTCAGGCAGCAAAGAAGTGCGGGGTCGAATACGAATGCTTCAAGTACGACGGAAGGTAGAGGGAGTGAACGTCAAAGTAGTTTGGGAGATGTAACTGGGAGTGAAAACGACTATGGACCTTGGTCTCATGATCGAATGGAACCACAAAGTGAGGGTCAAGATCAAGACAATGGCCGGTCGAGCCGTGAGCAAACTCCCGATATAGGTGAGGTTGAGAGGGAGAGGGTTAGACACATTGTTCAGGGGTGGAGGGAGACGAGTGCTACTGAACCGACACCCGCTGTTGCACAGAGGAATAATAGTCCAAGAGCAGAATGGCTTGGGGAAACTGAACGGGAAAGAGTGAGAATTGTGAGGGAGTGGGTGCAAATGACAAGTCAGCAGAGGGGCACGCGTGGTGGTCGTGACCAAAACCGTGAAGGTCAACCAGAGCATATTAGAAGGGATATGCTTAGGCTGCGTGGTAGACAAGCTCTAATTGACCTACTTATGAGGGTTGAAAGGGAACGGCAAAGGGAGCTTCAGGGTTTGACCGAGTATCGCGCAGTTTCTGATTTTGCACATCGCAACCGTATTCAGGTTATTTTCTTTTTAGTCTTTTCTAATAGCCTGTATATAACCATGTTTGCTTATGATTTTCACATTATTAAGTTTTTTTTGTTGTTCTGTATCTTTGCCTAATTATCAGTTATAGGACTATACATGATTTTTGTTAATTTTTCAGTCATTATTGAGAGGCAGATTCTTAAGAAATGAAAGGCCTGTAGAGGAAGAAAGACCTTCTTCAGTTGCAGCAAGTGAGTTGGTTCAGTTGAGACAACGTCATACTGTCTCTGGTTTGAGGTATGCTTAAAGCATTTTTTTTATATTTGATATCTTCGTTTTCTGCATTAAAGATTCTGTTAATTTGTTTCACGTTTATGGCACTAAAGCATTACAAATAGAACGTTAACCATAGAGGGGTTAGAATGGGCAAGTTGAGTAACAATGAACCGTAAGGTTCTGTAATTGTTGTGTATTGTGTTATTGATGAAAAGAGGTTACAAAAGTGCCCATCATAATATTATATAGGGCTAGAAGTTACAATTTGGACCCCTATAGAATAAGAAATATAAGACTCTTGGACTGACATTAATAATAACTATAAGACTCTTAGTCTAACAAGTAACGTGTCAAAACTGGTAGTTTTTATACGGTCTTGTCTTGATCGGATCAGACCAACCCACCAAAACACTTTTCCTTATGGTGAGTTTTTATACACAATAATAATGTGTTGATTGTTAAATATGGTTAAAAGCTATATTATTACATTGATAGTCTTAAGTTTGAAATAATCTCATACGTTTTGAGTACCATTTGCGTGATCTCCATCGTGTTTGATTTGTAAAATTGACCCATATGACCCAAATAAAGTATAACTCGAAACTGGCTCATTTACCCATAAATGGGTCGAAGTTGTTAAGTTGTTCTGTTTATGTGTATATGGTTTTCTTTCTACTGCTGTTTGATGACGTGGCTCTTTTTAAACCAGGGAAGGGTTCCGGTCCAGATCAGAACACAGCATTCATGGTCAAGTGAGCAGACATTTTTATTTACCAATTTAACAATAATATAATATTAGCTGATATTACAAGCGAGAGGCTTACACAAACAATTCACAGGAAGCCGAATATGAAAACCAAGATCAGTCACAATTGTGGGACCAAGAAACAGACATTCATCAGGTAACAGATCACACAGGAAGCTTAGAAACCGTTACAGATGTTCAAAACACAGATCAACAAGAAAACATCGAAGAAGATGTTAGAGGAGAATGGCAGCAGGAAAGCAGCAGTTATAACGAGTTTAATGAATGGAGAGATGGGAATTCAGAAGATGCTGGAAGAAACTGGCAGGAAAATTCAGGTAATGATTGGCCCCAAGAAACATTAGAAACGGGCGGTGATGGTGCTCATATGCATGGAACCGATGAGGTTTGGCACGAAGATGGCTCACGGGAAGCCGTCGAAAACTGGCCAGATGGGCCTTCTGACCCGCCAAGAATGCCGCATTCTGTTCCCATTAGAAGAGTTAATAGGTTTCACCCACCTGATGATGATAACGTGTACAGCATGGAACTCCGAGAACTTTTAAGCAGGTAGTGATTTGTGTTTTTGGTTATTACTACTTCAAAAAGAACCACTCGCAAACACACAACATTACTTCCCACTAGGGGTGCAAACTAGTCGAGCGATCGACTCGAGAAGAAGCTGGAAACGAGCCGAGCCTTATCGAGCCCGAGCCAAGCTTGAGCCTAAAATAAAGCTTGTTTATTAATCGAGCTCGAGCCTGGCATGTTTAGCTCGTCAGGCTCATCGAGCCGTTATCCAGCCTTAGTGTAATATTGGGTTTATTAATATGTAATAACAGTTACCCCTATTTTAAGTTGTCTAGTAAACGAGCCAAGCCGAGCTTATTTAAACGTGTTTACGAGCCGAGCTTGAACCTAAAAATAAGCTTGTTTAATAAATGGGCCCGAGCTTCACTTATCAAGTTCGCGAGCCTAAATGAGTATTATTTATTTAATATATATGAATTAATAGATAATAAACGAGCCGCTCCCTAGCCAAGCTCGAGCTTGAGAAACTACCAACGAGCCGAGCTCGAGCTTTGTAAACAAAGCTCGAACCGAGCTGAGATCGAGCTCAGGCTCGGCTTGGCTCGTTTGCACCCCTACTTTCCACAGTTACTTTTGCATTGACTAACTTTTTTTTTGTTTATTGCAGGAGAAGTGTTTCCAATCTTCTTCGAAGCGGTTTTCGTGAGAGTTTGGATCAGTTGATCCAATCATATGTCAGCAGACAAGGTCGCGCACCCATTGATTGGGATCTACACCGCAACTTGCCGACCCCTGCTTCACCAGAGGGTGACCAAGAGCACCGCCAGGATGAACAGACGGATGAAAATCAGCATGATGGTAGACCGTCTTTGGTTCTACCATCACCACCAGTACCACCGCCACAACCCATTTGGCATCATTTGCCTTATTCTAGCTGGTCGCGTCACACCATGCATCGTTCTGAACTCGTAAGTTATTACTAGAATTGTCACACACTTAAACATCTGATTTTATTATTACAACTTTAAACATTATTTACCACATTTGATTCTTGTTATTTAATATCATATCATCATTAATGATATTCAAAACACACTAGCCAATAGGGGTGATCAGAAAACCGAAAAAACTGAACCGAAACCCAAAAAACCGATTTAACCGAACCGAAAAAAAAAACCCGAACCACACAAAAAACCGAACTGAAATTTACGGTACGATTACAGTTTTGCATTTTAGGAAAACCAAAAAAAAAAAAAAAAACGGAACGGAACGGAACCGAATAACCTAAAAAATCATTTTTTTTAATGTTTGTTTTATATTGATTTAGAATTCTTAATTTTATTCTTGAATATTAAGTATTTATATTAAAAACATTAACATTTATCTTTGAAATGATTTATCCATTGCCTACAAGAAATAACAAAATTTAGCATAAAGGTTAAATGATTTTCAAAGTATTATAAAGGAAAATGTTCTATTAAAAACTTTGTAGAAACATAAAAATAGAATTTGAGGTTAGGTTTATGTGAACAATATTCATTAAAAAGGATATATATAATAAATTAAATGTTAACATCTAAGAAGGATTTTAAATCTTGGATTATAATTTTTATTTTTTAATCTTACGTAATTTTGTTCCAAAAACCGAACCGTTGCTAAAACCGAAAAAACCGAACATTTCGGTTTCGGTTTTACCATAAAACTGAAGTGAACCGTGCATACCGCTACTAGCCAAATACCCTGTATGTAAAAGAATCTTAATGAGTGAACATGAATGGAACAGGAGTGGGAGGTGATCAATGATTTGAGGGCAGATATGTCAAGACTGCAACAAGGCATGAGCCACATGCAGAGGATGCTAGAGGCTTGCATGGACATGCAACTTGAGCTGCAACGGTCTGTCAGACAGGAAGTTTCTGCTGCGTTGAATCGATCAGGGGGTGGACAAGGTATACATGCAGACACCCAAGGATGTAATTACTATTCCGCCCTCCGGTTAATAAAAAATGCTGATATAATGTAAACTTCGTAAATGCAGATATAGCTGCAGAAACATCAGAAGATGGATCAAAATGGTGTCAAGTGAGGAAAGGAACATGTTGTGTTTGTTGTGATAGCCAGATTGATTCTCTGTTGTACAGGTAATTAATTAATTCTCTCCATTCCTTGAAAACTTAATCTCGATCATGAGTAAAGTGTCTAACGTACCCTTTGATAACGTAACTGGTACAGATGTGGGCACATGTGTACATGTTCAAAATGTGCGAATGAGTTGATTCGTGGAGGAGGGAAATGTCCGTTGTGCAGGGCACCAATTGTGGAGGTTATTCGTGCATACTCCATACTGTAAACAGATTACAAACTGACTAAGGAAGACGATTATAGTTCTCATCCATGGAGCGCGTCATTTTTGCCTCACTGTTTTTCTAATTATATGTTGAATGATTGATTACGCATTGTATAATTGGATTAACAATTGGCTCTTTTTTAATACTTAATTATTGCATAATAAAATTCCACACTAAAATTTTCGTTTCAACCAAACTGGGATGGAATTGGTGGTTGAATGATATAACTCTAAAGTGATACACAAAGACCTGCTTTAATTCTTGAACCTTGTGGGGTTTTTTTTTTTTTGGGTAATTTAAATGTACAGAAACAGTCGGTAACCAAACACCCAGATGGGTTGATAATAATGGAGAGATTGCACGATCAAATTTAGATAATTAGATGTATTGCTTAATTTAGTAGGTATTATATATAGCATATTAAAATTATTATCTTTAAAACTTATAAAACTTGTTAAAAGAGTAAGTGAGCAACCGGTTGGTGGCTATTTGAGGGGTGAACTGTGGTACCAGTTCAAACTGGCAATAATATGCCAACCGCGGGATTCCTACTCATGACCTGGGTGATCAAATGCCAAAGGTCTAACCAGGTGATCTAGCCGTCCAAAAAAAACCATCAATATAAAATTTCAAAATTATCAATGAACATGTTGAGCCAAAACCATCTTGTTGAACTTTTCACTTGCCATTGAACCCTTTAAATACCCGAAGATGTGGACTTTAAAACTTACAACTGGCATGAATATGAATCTACGGTAAGATACAATATGCACATGTAAAACTAGGATGGGCATACATAACATGCCCATGATTTGAATAATAGAACATCATCATTTACCTATCTTTCTTTGGTTTCATCTACTCAATGCTATATGCACGTATTTTTGGTCTTCCTCAAACAGATAGATATAATTTACCTGGTATTGTAAGAATTAAAGTTATGAAAACCAACTCTTTCCCGGCTTCACAGCCTTTAGCTTCAATACAAGCTCTTCTCTTTGAGCTTCTACTTCGGCATATTTGAGGCTCATGTGAAGATAACGTTCTCGAAGTTCTTTCAACTCGGTCTCAAGTAAAGATGCATCTTTATCGTGTTCGTTTTTAACCGTGTTTACATCAACGTCTAACTCGAGTGGAACATCTGACTCGTGAATTTGTTCCTTGGACAGGAAGCTGAAAATTAAAATTGGCAGCAGTAGGTTAAGATTTAGGGTGGCGAACTGGGTTGGGTTGGATTGAACAAAACCATATTTTGTCCTAACTTAATAATTTTATTAATTAATAACAAGGATGACCTCATTGGTAATTTCCATGATTTTTTTAAGATGACATATGAAAGGTCATGTTTAAAATGTCTAATTTTGTACCATTTTTTCCATCTATACCCTTCCTTCATACCCCACACAAGTTGTAATTCATAATTTATCATCCTATTTAATCTAAAGGAAACAAAGAATAAAAAACAATGATGAATAATTAATGGTGGTTAATAGCTTGTATTAAAAAAAGACACAGAATTAATATAATAATAATGATTTTGGCTTTTAAGTTTCAATTAATATCAATCCGTTCATTCTTTTGATTTTGGTTTCTCTTTCTTTTTTTTTTGTTTAAATGAAAGACTTTGATATTCATTAAGAATGTTAATACCCATCAAACAATAAGTACCATATTAATATGGATATATGAAAAGTTTCGTATTATCATACTCTTTTATAAATACATAACTCTATTTTTGTTGAAAATAAAAAAAGTTCCGGTTCAAATCTAACGTTTCGAATGGAAACGTTTTAAATTAGTTCAAACTTATATATATAAATATAAATTGATAATTTTAAAATTTGGTTAAAGTTAATCGTTAACTTATAAATAAGTTATTTTAAACAATTTGGTTAAACCACAATATTCTTTTTAAATGAAGAACATATACGATCTATTAATTAAGTAAAGATTCACATACTTCAATTCAAAATTCAAAGAGTTTTGGTTACTGAATGGTTATAGGGAATTAAATAGTCATTAAGCATTGTTTGTTTCACAATAAAAAAGGACTTTTAGAATTTCTCCATCAACCAAGAAATTTGCATATAAAACTATACAAAGATATGAAATTGTATTCTCACTTCTTGGTTTAAATTCGACTTATTGCATCAACATGGAATATTGTGAGGTATATTTCTATGTACGCCTAAATATGAGTTGATGAACACAATTTTCTTTTTTGCATATAATATTTTGGTGCAAGATAATCATTGGACCCTTACTTTGTTCTGGTATTGGTTAAGGGTCTTGAAGATTGGTTTTATTTCTATGTGTATTCTACTATTATTTTCCAGATTTGTAAATATATGATTATTAGAACTTCTTCTCGTGTACTTATTATTATCTTGGTGGTATTTCCTGTAAAAAAAAATTGAATTTGTATTATCAATAATATTTTGTTTGTTTTCTCTATTCAGGTTAATCCTTACACAATCAAGAAAGTTAGCATAATGATTTGCACCAGAGGCGGCAATTTCTTTTTCCATCTTTTAACCATAACAATATTGTACTTCTTTTTCATGGAATAAGGTTCAAATGAGAACCGTTGTATAATTAGCAACCATTTTTCAGCCCTGGATAATATTTTAATGGTTGACATCTTCCTCACTTATGTCTTTTCTAATCTATGAATCGTGACCAGGTGATGAAAGGCTAAGAAGTGACTTCAAAATTGTTGAGTAAAGGGGAAGTAGGCCCATTTAATACATTTATATGTATATATAATTCAAAGTTGTTTTTCTTTCTGGTAATGAATTTTTATATATTTGTATTTTAATTTAATTTTAAATTTAGTTTTGAATTGAATAGAATTGGACTTGTCATAAGAGTTGTAAGTATTATAGTTAAGAAATTTAGTTTATAATTTTGTAAGTCTTTAAATTTATTATTACTAAATGATTTATTCATTATATAAATATAAATGGTAAATTAAAAAAACGAGTTTTATTTCTTATGAATATCGTAAAATTGTATGTTATGTATAATTTGTTCGGTTAAATCGATTACGCCATACACTCACACACCATAACCATAACCGAATCATCATTTTCGGTTAATCATTTATGGCTTAACCAAACCGAACCAAAACAAAGGTTTGAGTTACAAGTTTTTATACTTGAGTGGTTATTAAACCCATTTGTTTCAAATATCTTAATCGAAAGTTTTTGTATTGGTTATGGTTTTAGCTCAATAAGTGTTGTGTTCCCCGCCGCATCGCGCGGGCACCTCACTAGTGATCTTATTATAATGATTCGACTCGTTTGACCTGTTAGAGATATAAATGACTCCATAAATGGGTCGAAAATGCCAACCCATTTATATTTGGTTCATACCTATTAATCTTGGCTTTATACATGTCATTAGCCTGCAAAGCCTCAGCAAGTTCATTCTCAAGTGACCTGATTCTTGATGATGCATCAATAGTTACCTCATCTATATTTGCATCCACATCCTGTAGCATATAAAAGAGAATTAAAAATCAACTTATAGCCAAACCTTTTATTTTATCATAATTAAGCAAAAAAAATAGATAAAAGAATTTGATATGGACCTCTGTGAGCTTCATGTGCTCATGAAAACTAATATTACTATCTGATCTGAAAGATTTCACACTATTATTAGTAGAGTACTCGATCTGCTCCAATTTCTCTTCAAGGACTTGAGCGTTCTTCAAGCATTCATCTTTTTCTTCCTGAAGACTGTTTATCTTCCACCGTAGTTGACTGTTTGACCGTTTTAGACGCCCGATTTCATTTTTCAACTCAGTATCTTGTGCACATAACGCTTCTCTTGCAGTCAAATCACCTCGAAGCCGTATAACTTGTTCCTCCAATGCAGCTTTACTAAGTTTATACTCCTCTAATTCGATCATCGCCTTCTGCATGCTTAATGTTCTCTGCAACAATGACGTTTTTTCCTCCTTTAGTTCCTTATAATCCCCAGTTACCAACTGCAGTGAAGCTTCCAACCTTTCGTTCTCATATTTCACATCATTGTACGACTTCTTAAGAGCCACCAGCTCATCTTGCAACAATGGAATTTTCTGCAGTTGACCAGTCAAACTCGAGATTTCTTCCGTTAACTGTACTCTTTGGTATTCACAGTGTTTTAGGTCACCTTCGAGCCCACCAACTTTAATTCTTAGATTTTCTTCATTAGATCTTGTTTTCTCCAATAACTCCGTTAATTTTTCAAGTTTTACCTCAAGAACTGCATTGTTCTGTTTATAAGCAACAAGCTCCACCATTAGATCATGAATATTTTCTTCATATTCAACTTCAATGGTTTTGATTATCTTATCATCTGTGATATCTTCACCGATAACAAGCTTTTCCATTCGTTCTTCAATTTTCAAATGTAACGCTTCAAGTTCTGAATCAAATATTTTCTCTTTCGCAGCAATCTTGTTCATCATTAACGAGAACTTATCTTCTAAATCTTCCAACTTTGTAGACATTTTAGAGAAGTTATATTGTGACTCCCTCCTTTCCGCTTCCAAATCCGTGCAGCGATTATGCAAGTCGAGTCGCTGTTGCTTTAACTCTCGGTTTGACACTTGAAGTTGACTGCATTCTTCAATCAAATTTTCAGCAGTTGTTTGTAACTTCGGGTTCGCCTTTTTTAAATACTCGCACTCCTCTTGAGCTTCCAACCAACGTTTTTGCATGTCTTCAAGCTTCTGTCTCATATCAACTTTGCTTGTTTCTAGTTCCGCTTCTAGTTGTTTTATTTCAGCCTGTAGATTCATGACACGTGTCTCTGAATGTTGTATCTCCAAACAATTCGACTCTCTTGCATCAGTCAAATATCTTAATTGAGGTTCTAATCCAGATATTCGTTCTGATAAGTGTAGATTCTCTACTTCCAATTCAGTTACCTGCTGTTCTAATTCCTTGTTACAGCTCTCGAGCTCACGTAATTTCTTTTCGAGAGTCTTATTCGCAGCAACTTGGGAATCTTTTGTATCATTAAGCACCACCATGTCATTTTTAACCTGTCGGATTTTAAATATTTAGAGCTCATGATTATCTTAATTTATTAATAAGGATCAGTTGTTTAGAAAAATTAGCAATGGTTTCTATTCCTCAGCCTACGAGTGCCTAAAGCGAATTCAAACTTGAGGGCTTTTGTTGTAAAAAGATTTGTTATAACAAACCTTCCTCGGGATTCGGACCAACAATAAACAAAATAATTATGGTTGAGGGAGTTATTAATGATTAAAACAAAAACCAGTAATGATAAAAAAAAATATGACGAATTAAGCAAAAAACAATATCTTTCTAAAATAAAATATAGAGTAAAATGCCATTTTCGTCCCTGAGGTTTGGTCAATTTTGCGACTTTCGTCCAAATGTTTGTTTTCCGCATTTGGATCCAAAAGGTTTGAAATCTTGCCATTTTCATCCGGCTCGTTAACTCCATCCATTTTTCTTCATTAAGTTAGGGGTATTTTCGTCTTTTTGTTAACTTAAAGGGCAATTCGGTCTTTTGAATACTTGTACATAAAGTGAAAAAGACCGAATTGCTCTTTACGTTAACAAAAAAGACGGAAATACCCCAGACTTAACGAAGAAAAATGGATGGAGTTGACGAGCCGGATGAAAATGGCAAGGTTTCAAACCTTTTAGATCCAGATGCGGAAAAATAAACCTTTGGACGAAAGTCGCAAAACTGGCCAAACCTCAGGGATGAAAATGGCATTTTACTTTATGATATAATTATTTGAGGCTATAGCCCAAGTATTTTTGGAGCAGGCGCTGCCAATATATTTACTTTTATTTGGTCAGTAGTGAACCAAGCATGTACCTTATCCAAACATTCAGAGATGATTGTACTTTCAGTTTGCATAGCTTTCAAACCGCCCATTAGTTGCTTCTTTATTATTTTCAGATCAGACAACTGAATCTCCAAGTCTGTTTGGTAGGCATTCAGGCGCTGAATTTCCTGGTCTTTTAGCAAACAATCTGATTTAAGAACTTCTATTTCGGAGGATTTTGCCGATAGTTCCATATTCGGCTTCTCAAGTATGCCAGTATCGTCTTTCAAACTAAACTCCATCTCGTTTTCAACACGAAAATGATCCTTTATCGTTGGTTTGGTCTCTATAGCAGTGAATGAATATACCTCTGCTGATAATCAACATGATCAAAGTTAATATGAGCGTCATTATTTTCACCTAGTAACATTTACGGATTATGTTAAAAAAAACTATAAGTTTGAGGCTTTTATATCATTTCTTTTTCCTGAAGTAGAATTTTTTTCTGGGAAAACAAGAGGGTTACATGAAATAGAATATTACACCAAAATACTTATAATGCAACTGACTAGAAATATAAACGCAAAGCACTTACTTTCATGTTTATCTTCTTCCTGCAATTTCAATAAATCTTTCAATCTAACAACCTCATTTTCATGCTCTTCTGCTTTTGCACGGTATTTATTGAGTTCGCCATCAAGATAATAAGCTTTATCCTTAAAACCTTGAATGTCAACTTCTAGTTTCACACACTTGCTTTCTAGATCATTGCAACGATTTTGCAGGTTACCAACATCTATTCTATCAAGCTCTCTCTTATTTGCCTCTTCTTTAAGCTTCTGTATTTCACACTCAAGTTTAGTTATCTCAGAAACTTCAGTAGAATCAACACTCGTTGCAAGATCATTTTTCAATTCTTTTAGCTTAAATACAAGCTCAAGATTCTCATTGGTAAGATCATTACAATCCCTCTCAAGCTCCTTAATCTTATCTTTCAAAGCATTAAGGCTTTCTATCTCCATTCTCTGTTTCTCTATGGTCTCTTCTAGTTCCTGGAGAACAGAAACTAACTCAAGATTTGATTCTTGAGTTTTATTGAACTGTAGAGATAAATTATTGTTTAAATCTCTTTGAAATTTTATTTCTTCTTCCAATTCAGACTGTATATCATCTTGCGTTTGA
>JARYGA010055714.1:0-42808 GCA_030545235.1 Helianthus tuberosus
ATGTTGGGGGTTTGAAATCTTTTTGGGATTTCAGCATCAAAGATGGGATACGCGAACCGTGATATCCTGTGGCTGTCTTGGGATACTTCTGGAATCGGATGGACCACCCCAGGTACACTGGATATCATGTCTTTCAGTTTTTGAAGCTCCCTGGAAAATGCTGAAGTCATACCTGCATCCTGCAAAGATCCAACACCATTAGTAGCAAGAGTATTATTATTATTAGATACATTACCAGTCTGAGGATTCTGGCCATATCCCGAAGCATATCCTGAGCTTCTCACAGTTGACACTCTGACTGAAGAGGGTATCTCAGGAGTATGATTCTGGGAATGGCTAGGTACAATATTCCCCCGGTTATCCTCAGTATAAACTGCAAAACTGAAGTTCAAAGCCCTGGGTTGCAAGGGAGTGACAGTATCTTCAGCAGGCCTGCTTGAGCCGGATTTCAAGAGTTGTATCTCTCTCATTAGCATTTGATTAGTTTCGTGCTGCCGCCTCATCTGTTCCTGTACACTACCAAACAAATTCAGAATTTCTTCATTAGAAGCCAAAACAGGACCAGATCCCTGGATATTGCTAGCGGGGATAACATCCCGAGCCACATGAATTTCAGTTCCTTGTGAAGAGGCTTGCGTTCTCGGAGGAGGTGGTGGAAGCACCGAACCAATTGTTGCAGAGGTTGTAGCAGACATGGTGGAAGAGCTCATGTTTGATCTCGAGGCCATTGAAAATAGTGTGGCAAAAGGTTTTGAAAATAAAAAACCAAGTAACGATTTTGCAAAAACTTTTAGTAGAAGTAGCACCACTTGCCCCACGGTGGGCGCCAAATTGTTTTGGTCAAAAATTACCGAAGCAATTAAGTGATCAAACTAGTTAAGTGAGGTAGTGTGCTGAAAAAATGTGTGTAAAATATGTTAATTAAGTTGTTTGCAAAAACAGTTTTCAGGATACGGCTCAGGATATTGAGCTGTATCTATGATCAAACAATGAGCAAAAATGTAAAGGGTGACACAGGATATATGAGAAAAGTCCTTGATCAATCTAGATCGCCGGCATAAAACCTTGGGAGCTGACAATCGCAGCTGCCTTGATCTTCTTATTGCCTCAAATGTCAGGATACAGTGCAGGATATGATGCGGATCAACTAAGTGTTACAATGTAATTTGATTACAAGTGTTAGTGTGTTGTGAGTGTTTGTAACAAGAGAGAAAGAGTGTGCGAAAGATTGTGTCCCTAATCTGATCTGATCAATCCCCTTTATAGTAAAAGAAAATAACTAACTATCCTACTATTCCAGGATTCAGGGAATATTCCATATGTGAACGTTGTAGTCCACGTCTTCCAGCTTCAACGTCTATAATCCAACTGATTTGCCCGAGTCTTGAGGAGAAGAAGTCCACTTGAACGTTAGAGACTTGCACCTATTAATCTGCACGTGGGTTAATTAGTTATTACCAGGATATCGTACCAGGATGTTACCAATATCCTGATTCAGTATCCTAGTCACAATAAAATAAGCAAAGTCAGAATATTGCCCAGGATATATGAACAGAAAATCACCCATAACAATTGGTCCCGCACATGTCGCACCCCTAAACACCTCGTTGAGGCATATCAACGCATGATGAAAGAAAAAGAAAAGAATGCTGAAACTAATCTAATTGAGGATGCACCTTCAACCACGATATCAGACGTTCATTTGGATGCATGTGATTTCATTGAAAATAAACATGCATGGTAGCTCCAGTAGAGCTATTATTGGTGATGAATGTCTGGTAGATAGCGGTAGTACTAACACTATTCTCAAAGATATGAAATTTTTCTCTGAGTTGTCTCCGGTAGAGCACACATAATATTATCTTCGGGTACCCAATTAACTATTGATAATGCATTATATTCTAGTAAATCCAGAAGAAATTTACTTAGCTTTAAAGATATTCGAAAAAATGATTACCACCTAAAAACAATATCTGAAAATAATATTGAATATCTTCAAATTACTTCAAACAAAAATGGCAAAGAAACAATTGTTGAACAACTAGAAGCCTTATCCTCTGGATTATATTGTACTAATATCAATCCTATCAAATCATACATGGTGAGTAACCAAAAGCTGTTAGATAAAGACACATTCAATATATGGCATGACCGTCTAGGTCACCTTGGTAGCATAATGATGAGACGAATAATCAAAAGTGAAACCGGGCACCCTCTCAAAAACTTAAAAGTTTTGCTACCACAAGACTTATTATGTGCGTCATGCTCTCTGGGCTAACTTATAACTCGGCCCTCACAAACTAAATTGACACATGAAACCCCATCGTTTTTAGAAAGAATCCAAGGGGATATTTGTGGGCCTATTCATCCTCCGTGTGGACCATTATGCTATTTCTTGGTCTTAATTGACGCGTCCTCAAGGTGGTCACATGTGAGCCTTTTAGCTACTGGAAATGTAGCATTTGCTTTACTTTTAGCTCAAATCATACAATTGAGAGCCAACTTTCCGGATAATCAAATTAAAAACATCCGGATGGATAATGCGGGAGCGTTCACATCTCAAGCTTTTAATGACTTTTGTATGTCAATTGGGATCAATGTTGAACATTCAGTACCTCATGTTCATACACAAAACGGTTTAGCTGAATCTCTGATTAAACGATTACAAATAATCGCTAGACCACTCTTAATGAGATGTAAATTACCATCTTCTGCATGGGGTCATGCTATTTTGCATGCCGCTGCACTGATTAGATTGAGACCAACTGCTGATCATGAATACTCCCCATTGCAACTGGTCTCCGGACGAGAACCAAGTTTGTCCCACCTTAGAATTTTTTGTTGTGCGGTATATGTACCAATACCGCCACCACAACGTACTACAATGGGACCCCAAAGAAGACTGGGTATCTATATTGGTTTTAACTCCTCGTCCATAATTAAATATTTAGAACCAATGACGGGAGACATGTTTACGGTACGGTATGCTGACTGTCATTTTGATGAAACGATGTTCCCAGTCTTAGGGGGAGATAAGGACAAAGAAAGACTGGTAACACAAGAAATAATGTGGAATGCATCATCGCTATCAAATCTCGACCCCCGGAGTGGTCAATGTGAATATGAAGTCCAAAAGATCATACATTTGCAAAGAATAGCGAATGAATTACCAGATGCATTCACAGACACGAATAGAGTGACAAAGTCACATGTACAAGCATCAAATGCACCTGCTCGAAGTGAAGTTATCCCAGAAGCGATTACTATACAACGAAAGCGTGGGAGACCAATTGGTTCCAAAGACAAAAACCCACGAAAACGAAAAGAGCAAAGTAACGCAGTTGGTGAAAACTCACAAAAGATTATAAGTGAAACCCCGGTAGAGGTAAATGTCCCAGAAGAGACAACTATGAATCCAGAGGAAAATGAAGTTTCAGAAGAAACACCGGTACCGAACGAAAATGAGATCTCTATTAATTATGTACAATATAGTACAATGTGGAACCGGAATAAAACATGTGTTGATGATATATTCGCATATGCTATAGCAAGGGATGTAATCAATGAAAATGATTACGTACCTAAAACTTTAGAAGAGTGCATGCACAAAAATGATTGGCCAAGATGGCAAGAAGCCATAAATGCCGAATTAAATTCGCTCGAAAAGTGAATGTTTTCGGACCTGTAGTCCGAACGCCCATAGACGTCAAACCAGTAGGTTATAAATGGGTGTTTGCAATAAAGAGAAATGAAAAGAATGAGATTGTATGATATAAGGCTCGACTTGTAGCACAAGGGTTTTCCCAAATCCCAGGAGTTGATTATGATGAAACGTATTCCCCTGTAGTGGATGCGATAACCCTTAGGTTCCTAATCGGCCTCACAATCTCTAAAGGACTTCATATGAGATTAATGGATGTCGTCACCGCATACTTATACGGGAAACTTGAAAATGACATCTACATGAAAATCCCTAAAGGATTAAAATTGCCTGAAGCATTAAAATCAACACCTCGAGAAATGTGTTCTATAAAGCTCCAGAGATCTCTATATGGTCTCAAACAATCTGGTCGTATGTGGTACAATCGACTTAGTGAATATCTCGAAAAGGAAGGATACAAGTCTGATGTAATCAGTCCATGTGTCTTTATAAAATGATCACTCTCAAATTTCACTATAATAGCAGTCTATGTTGACGATATCAATATCATCGGATCTCCTGAAGAGATAGAGAAAGCTGCTCAGTTGTTAAAGAAGGAATTTGAAATGAAAGATCTTGGTATGACGAAATTATGCATCGGACTACAATTTGAGTATTTGTGCAATGGCACATTTGTCCATCAATCAAACTACATCCAGAAGATGTTAGTACGTTTCAATATGGATAAAGCACATCCGTTTAGCGTACCTATGGTTAGGGGTGTTCAAGATCGGATTATCCGCTTTTCGGATATCCGAAAATTTCGGATGGTGAATATTGGTATCCAAATCCGAATCCGAAATTTTGGATATCCGGAATTCGGATATCCGAAATTTCGGATTCGGATTCGGATATCTAAACGGATAATCCGAATTAAAAAAACAAAAACTTCTGTTTCAAACAACCACACAAATTCAAAAGAATTCAAAGCTAATATACCAGATCTCTAATTCTCTACTGATGAATAATGATTAACAATAAACAAAGCTATTAGACTGAACTTTTCTTATTAAAAACTATTTTGTAAACACAAATATCACATCTTTAAAAGTTAGGTATTAGAAATTAAGAGAATTTGTATGAAGATTATGAACTCAAAAACTAAAGAATAGGCAAATATAAAGTATCTACAAAAACCAAAAAATAGTTAAGGATGAAGATTGTGAATTCAAACGAGCAAATACAATCAAATAGAAGTATAACTTAAAGTAGATCGAGGTGGAGATAAAGGCTTCGCTGACCGGAGACATCGAGACAACGTCCGGCGGCCGGTGAGTGGCGGTGGGAGAAGGGTGAAGGGGAGTCGCGACGGCGTTGTTATGGTGAGAACTGAAAACACTAATTTTTCAAAAGGGTGAAGACTACTGATGTTCAACGCACGTGCACTTGTAATGTGTATATATGTATTTTAGTTTAAGGTGTAAATGGGTAATGGATATATTATATATGTTTTTTTATATTTTAAGTTTTCGGATTCGGATAATCCGATTATCCAAAAATTCTTAAAATAAACATCCGAATCCAAATCCGAATTTTCGGATTATCCGACTTTCGGATATCCGAAATTTCGGATATTTCGGATACGGGTTTTCGGATATTTCGGATACGGGTTTTCGGATATTTCGGATTCGGTTTCGGATTCGAATTTTTTTGAACACCCCTACCTATGGTTGTCCGACCGCTAGATCCACACAAGGATCCTTATCGCCCTCGAGAAGAAGGCGAAGAAGTACTTGGTCCTGAAGTACCGTACTTAAGCGCGATCGGTGCCCTTATGTACCTCGCAAATAACACAAGACCTGACATTGCATTTGCATTTCATGTACTAGCGAGATACAGTTCGAATCCAACACGTAGACACTGGAATGGTGTAAAACATATATTCCGATATATTTGCGGTACACAAGACTTAGGTATTTTCTATCAGAAAGATCAAAAGTCCCAGCTTGTTGGGTATGTTGATTCCGGATATCTATCAGATCCTCACAAAGCAAAATCTCAGACAGGTTATGTATTCACATATGGTGGCACAACAATTTCTTAGAAGTCGACTAAGCAAACACTTACAGCAAGATCATCAAATCATGTTGAATTAATAGCACTATATGATGCTGGTCGAGAATGTGTGTGGTTGAGATCAATGATTAATCACATACAAGAAGCATGCGGATTAGAACAGATCTAGAAGGAGCCGTCAATTATCTATGAAGACAACGCTGCTTGCATAGCTCAAATAAGAGAAGGCTACATTAAAGGCGATAGAACAAAGCACATCTCACCAAAGTTCTTCTCAACATATGACTTGCAAAAGGAAGGGGAAATTGATGTTCGCCAGGTTAAGTCAAGTGAAAATCTAGCTGACCTGTTCACGAAATCTTTACCTAGAAGCAGTTTCGAGCAGCTATCACACAAGATCGGTCTCCGCAGATTGAAAGATGTTTGTTGAATTCAAGGGGAGAATTATACACATTGTACTCTTTTTCCCTTAAATAAGTTTTGTCCCAATGGGTTTTCTTAGTAAGGTTTTTAATGAGGCAGTACAACTGATCCAGTAGTATCAGTTTATTTATTCAGGTCCTGAAGTACCTATTTAACATCATCCTGAAGTATGTTGTTAAATTGTGTATAATTCTAAATGTCTAAGGGGGAGTGTTATAAACTAGACATTTTAGGCCCAACCCATTACTTATGGGCTTTAGGGTTTATAGTTTTGTTTATCTATATGCTAGGTTACAACCCCGTGTATTACACGGGTTTAAGTTAAATATTAAATTATTAAATAAGGAAAAAAAGTAGAAACACTGGAAAAAGAAATAGTAAATAAATGAAATATTCCTAAAGTAAATACTAATAAAGAATACTAAATAGCTAAGAAACAATAAGCGGAAATAATTTCATTTAGTTACTATCAACATTTCTTATTTTAAAATCTTTACCTTAATATTCGACTCTTAAATATATATGTTAAACTAATCAATATTTTTTTATTAGATTAGGTCTCTTAAACCTTCCCACAAAATCAACCCTTACCTCAAATATATTTTAATTTATAACTTATAATGATATTTTTTGTTTAAACCTTACCAAAAATAGATTTTACGAAAGCGTTTTTATATTAGATTTATAATGATGACCATTATTTCATATATAAACTAATTTTAAGCCTTTAATGACGGAAATTTATTTAAATTCAGTCCAGGACTATGTAAACATGATTATCTGTTGTTATTTAAAAAAATTGTAAATAAACAGTTTTCATTATTGAATCCATTGGATCCATATAATACATAAGACTATATCATAATATTTAACAAAATGACCAAAAAAAAAACCTAACTATATATACAATTTCTTAAAATAAACTAACAAACTATAAGTAAAAACCTTAATTAATTAATGAATTAATGATTTTTCTATTTAAATTTTTATCGATAGACAAGATATATTTTATGTTATTTAAATATCTAGGAATATGACTTATTTTTAGGAATAGATTAACAATAAGATGATTATGATTATTATTTTTTTATTATTTTTTTTTGTGAGAAACATAAATTAAGAGTGATTGAGAGATTGACATGTGTCCTCAATCAAGTTTATTTTATTATATGTATAGATAGATTGTAATGTTGAATAGAATGAAACATATGAATTCAGTTTTATCTCTATTTCTCTTTGGTTTTTATCAAAAGCAAAATTAATGTAGTAAAAATGGAGATTCTAATATAAAGTCAAAAGAATAAATATCCTATTAAACCAAGTCAAGGTAACTGTTTCAAACCTAATATGATTCGATAACAATTGGGATGGATCTGCATATCCGGTGGTATCGTGTTCCGTTGAGGACTGTGGCGTGTGTCTCTCATCTTTATGCTATAGATTCGAGCCTTCTAAACAGCCTTCAATTGGTTATTCCGATATGATTTAAGTCTTCGATTACAACTTTACAAGGAAGGATAGATGGGGCGAAGAGTAATCGCAAACAAATCAACCTATAGTACATAAACAAGGAAAAAAGATTTGGATTGTGCAGTCGTCCACCCAGCAACCCACAAGGATCGGCCTGAGTAATGCTTAGACATGACCAATAGCAAGGCTATTGGTAGGGTCTGAGGATGGTGAGATATAGGCAAACCTTACATCCGTCATTGGAGATAGAGAGACTCTTTCCAGAGAATCCCGCGACTCCAAACTAAATAACAAATAAAAATACATGACTAAATATATAGAAATAGAAAGCTACCAATAACAAAATGTGTGGTTTAAGAAAAAAGATGTCGCTTAGACAAAGCTAAAACACATCTGTAACATCCCCTAAAAGTCCTTGACCTTAATCTTACGTCTCCACAAACTCCTATCTCGGACCATATCCTCAGAGATGTGTAACTCTAGCAAATCTTGTCTAATTCGCTCATCGCAAATCAATTTAGGTATGCCTCTACTCTTCCTCCCCTCCACATATGGGGTTTCTAATGCTCTAACTGTCGCCTTCGCAAGTCCCCTCGTATGCGCAAATCATCTCAATCTCCCTCCCCTTGTCTTATCTGCTACACTAGCCACTCCTTGCCTGTTTTCTAGCAACATGTTTGGTAACTGGTATATTGATTTTGTACTAGGATAGAAGAAATAAACACGGTCATAGCATTATCACAAAGTTGCTATAACTCTAAAAGGAGGACATGGTAGCTCTACCCCATGGGATGGATTTGATATTTCAGCTCGCTTCTGTTCTTGACATGTGAAACCTTCATGTTCGTGACAGGTGGAATAGTTGCTTTTACTCCATACTACGTAACACATTAGGCTAATGTCACATTGCCATGGACAGAAGAGATGTTGCGTTTATTAATGTGTCACGTCTTAAATACCATCAACTCGTTTTGGCAACTCTGGTTGTAGATGAAAGGAGAACTCTATAGTTAAATGTGTTTGAGTAATTCTAGGATAAGCGACCTTCTAATAAGTTAAGTCCCGATAGCTAAAAACAAATCCTTAAAACTCATAACATGGACTATACATATACTGGTTAACATGAGTGACCAAATGTTACACCATGCATAAATTTACTGATGGATAATCACAGGGGAGTTGCTGGTTGGCAGCCCTAATTTTACCAAAAAAAGAAATTGCAGTTATATCAAAATTATTATAAGACCATGCGTAGTCGTTGGGGTGAATAACGCCCCACTCTAGGACGTTTTGCGCCATGTGGCAGCCAAGTCAGCAATGGCGCATTATTAGGCGTTTTTACAAAATGGGTGTAGTGGTGATGTATGGCATTATGTTAAATGAGATGTAATATAATTAAATAAAACAAAAAACCATACAAAATCTTTTTGGATAAAAAATAGGAAGATGGAAGGTTATTGGTCAAACCATCGCCCCAACCGCGTGATTCAAAACACGCCAAAACAAAATTCTGGATCAAACACGCCCAGGGGGGCGGTCGAGCGGCAATATTGGGCGTGATTGGGGCTTTTTTTTGAAAAAATAACGCTCAGTACGGGTGGTCTAAGGATAAAAACAAAGGGGTGGGGTTACATATGTTGGAAATTGGAAGTAATAATGTAACTTATGAATGACTTGTTGGATTGAAAAAAACAAATATGCTACAGAAAATAATCTTAGTTCAACATTCATCTGTCTCTGCACCTGATCTCGAACATTCAACTGCATCGATATCCATCCATCAAATCGTAATGCTTTTATTAGTAAAATTGGATTTGTAATGAAACATGTTTGGATCAAAAGATGTTAATCTACCTGTAGCTCATTTATTTCCTCATCTGTAAGAGAACGCTCCATGGAGCGATATGTGATCCTGTAACAATGGCTAGTCATTCCTTTCTTGTTGGTGAAGTTGTCAATCAATTGTACCTGAATATATAGATGAGTGTTATTTCATACTAAAATAAATAAATTAATAATCATAGAAAGAACCAATGACAATTTTATACCTCCTCCGCAAGATCACCAGCAACGCCTCTGACAATTTCGCGAAGGTTGTTTTCTGTG
Organism: Helianthus tuberosus; assembly: GCA_030545235.1. Lineage (NCBI taxonomy): Eukaryota > Viridiplantae > Streptophyta > Magnoliopsida > Asterales > Asteraceae > Helianthus > Helianthus tuberosus. The sequence continues at coordinate 9,716 of JARYGA010055714.1, forward strand.
AATGAGTCATTGATCCAGAAACTCATGTCTTTATAACAAGGTGGATACTGCATATAATATTATTTATTAGAATATAATATGCAAATTCTGAGGAACTCACAACAAATGAACCAAGTTGACAACTCATACCTTTGAAAATGGCTTGAATTTTATCCCAAGTTGACCTTTCGTAAACTGCATCAACAAGGGGAGACCATGGAAGTCAAACCAGGTTCTTCAAAGTATATTACTATATAATAAGATTAGGACAAAAGTTGTTTTAGGCCAGCTCGTTTTGGCCCGTAACCTAACCTGGTCATTCGGGAGTAGTAAAGTACCTGAGATGTGAACCGTTTATCTGTAGACCAAAAAAGTCTAATATCAGGGATATCAAACAGGACCATTGCCAAACGTTCCAACCCAAGTCCAAATGCCCAAGCCACATTATCGGTTTTCTCTCCACGTTTTAATATTTCTTGTTCCATCACACCGCAACCAAGAACCTCCAACCACTTCTCCTGAACAATCAATTAAAATAACCTAACTTTTTAAAAAACAAAATATACGTCATGCTAGTTCACTAGTCAAATATCTTAAATGCCTGATGATATGCTAGTGAATCAAGAGAAAACTTTACCTGGAAATATATTTCGAGTTCAAAAGATGGATTTGTAAACGGAAAATAAGTGTCAACCCATCGCATTTCAACAGCACCTGAACATTTTAATGAGTTTTAAATGCCAAAACATGGTTCGTTCCAACTCAAAAAGTATATGCATCTCATGGTTGCATACAAAATCATTGAGTAAGAGTCATATTAGTTGGCTGCGTCTCAACTTAACAAATATAATATTAAAATCCTAGGTTTAAAAAAGCGCGAGGCGCTCCGAAGCGTTTTGGTTCCAAAAGCTTTAAGAGAAGTTTCAAGCGCGAAGCGAGAGCTTCACGTATTCGAAGCGCTCAAAATAAAAAAATATTATACACAACAATATGACCTATTTTACTTGTTAATCAATAATAAACACAAAAACATGATTAAAAACACACTTAACACATAAAAAACATAGTTAAAACATAAATTAAAGTCGAAACACACTTAAAACATAAACATAAAAACAGTCTTTAATCAATAATCATCATAATCAAGTACGTATTCATCTCCATCAACATCACTCAATAAGATCATGTAGCTAATAGTTAGTAGCAAAAGTTTAGGACTTATATGTTGGAAGTTTTGGGTGTGTGAATGAAAGTCTCAAAAGCAAAAGTTCTGAACTGGAACTTGGTTGAACTCGGGCCCGCGTGAGGCGCTTTTTTGCAGCACGCACTGTTCGTTTTTTTTTTTTAATATTGAAACAGTGTTAAAACCTATGAAGCGTCGTTTTTTTGCACCTGATTAGGCCGAGGCGTCGCCTCAAACCATGGTCGCTTCGCGCTTAAAGCTCGCCTCAAAACGCTTCACGTGTTTTGACGCTTCAGACCATCTTTTCTTACCGAAAAGGTGACGTGCCAAACCCTCAAGACAAGCTTTTAGATCATCTGCAGTGTACGAATTTCCATCCTTGCCAGAATCATTCCAATCATTTGGACTGAACATTCTAACTCCTTCCATCTGGATTGAGTTGATCAGACCCGAACCAACATTGGTCAAAAAAAATTTATATATAATTAATGCATAAGTAAATGGTTGAAATTGCCAACTTGAATATGGACCCTAAATTATTAGATAATCATATTCATTATCACTTTTATCTGTAGTTCTGTACACCCCCTTAGTTAACTATAATATTATAGAATTATAGTTGCTTCAGGAAAAAAAATCAGATACCTGATGGAATACAGGATAATGAGTTGAATCAATGGAGTATCTTCGATAAACATCGCCAGTAACAAGAAAATTGGTAAATCCTTTTGTTAGTAACTCAGCCTGATGTGCGCTAGTGTGACACCTCAACACGGTTTCTGCATCAATGTAGTATGTGTCATTGTAACTCCTGCTCACATGATCAGCAGGTACCAAGACATCATCAAAGTTCTGCACGCAGAAAGTATATAAAATTGTCAACAGGTATTTTCTTTGTAGTAATTTACTAATTTAAAGGGGGTTAACCTGTTTAGTAGTAACGATAGGGCACAAATCATCAAATTTAAGAAACTGATTGTTATAGTTGGTGTCAAAATACTCATATATTGCATTCTTGAGGATCCCAAGGGGATGATTGTCTCTTCTATGAAGTTGCAATCCAAGTTTAGTGAATATTAGATCCGGGACATTATTTGTCGGTTCATCCTTAACCACATCTGTATCACAACACTATATCAGGACACAAAATTCAAAGACTAGCTAACAGTTGACTTGATAATAAAAGATTCACCAAAAACTGGCATGGTATAACAAAAGGATATGAAACTTAACGTTTACAAAAAATCACACCTGTTTGACTTCTGAAAGTCCAACAACCTACTTTTGAACTTTGAACTGATGTAAATTCAGTTCTCATTACATCATATAAGAAGCAAGCACCAAAAAGTAAACAAAAATTACATATATAAGAAGAGCTCATAATTGTCAAAAGAGCACAAGGTGCATGCCAAGGCACAGAAGCGCAGCCCAGATCACCTTTGTACTGCAAGTTGAAAGCCCAACTTTTAGGCGCTCACGCGCAAATGCAGGTGATTTTCCGGCCAAATTCCAGCTTTATAACTGTTTCTGAAATCTGGATGATTTTCATAACATACCCAAAGACTGGATTGGTTTAGCAATGATTTTGAAAGTAGAAATTAACCCCAAGTAAGTGTTTTTCTATTCAATGCAATTTCCCCTTATTGAAATTAAAAAGGAACAGATTAATAATAATAAGTATAACAATCCCAGATAAGATTTCATAAACCAAAATATATTAAATTCTCTACTACCATAAAATACATAAATCAGCATGTAGGGTCAAGTTATTCTACAAAGACTTCTAATTGTAAGAAGTGTAAGAAGGATTTATAGAGTGACAAATGTCCAATAACCTAAAACTAAACCCACTACATCACCACCAAAAACCTAAACACCCACCCCCACCCCCACCCCACCCCACCACCACCCAAAAACCTAAAACCCCCCCACCCAAAAACCTAAACCCCCCCACCCCCACCCCCACCCCCCCGCAAAAAAAAAAAAAAAAAACAAAAAAAAAACTATACCTCACCAAAAAAACCCCCAAAAAAACCTAACCCCCCCCCCCCCCCCCTCCACCCCCCAAAAACCTAAAAAAAAAATTTTTTTTTTTTTTTTTTTTTTTTTTTTGTGGGTGAGGTGGGGGGGGGGGGGGGGGGGGGGCGGGGTGGGTGGGGGGGTTGGTGGTGGTGGATGTTTAAGGTTTTTTTTTTTTTTTTAGTGGGTTTTTTTGTGTAGTGGGTTTTTTAGGTTATTGGACACTTGTCACTCTATAAATCCTTCTTACACTTCTTACAATTAGGATCCTTTGTATTTGATCCTAATCCTCAGCAGGGTCAAGTTATTCTACAAAGACTTCTAATTGTAAGAAGTGTAAGAAGGATTTATAGAGTGACAAATGTCCAATAACCTAAAACTAAACCCACTACATCACCACCAAAAACCTAAACACCCACCCCCACCCCCACCCCACCCCACCACCACCCAAAAACCTAAAACCCCCCCACCCAAAAACCTAAACCCCCCCACCCCCACCCCCACCCCCCCGCAAAAAAAAAAAAAAAAACAAAAAAAAAACTATACCTCACCAAAAAAACCCCCAAAAAAACCTAACCCCCCCCCCCCCCCTCCACCCCCCAAAAACCTAAAAAAAAAATTTTTTTTTTTTTTTTTTTTTTTTTTTGTGGGTGAGGTGGGGGGGGGGGGGGCGGGGTGGGTGGGGGGGTTGGTGGTGGTGGATGTTTAAGGTTTTTTTTTTTTTTTAGTGGGTTTTTTTGTGTAGTGGGTTTTTTAGGTTATTGGACACTTGTCACTCTATAAATCCTTCTTACACTTCTTACAATTAGGATCCTTTGTATTTGATCCTAATCCTCAGCATGTATATAAGAACTCAAAACAAAAAGGGCAAATAATATACGGTAAATTACACAATACAATCAGAAAAGAAAAGATAACCAAATGCAATTGAATGAACAGGTAACCAAAGAAAAGATATTGCAAGAAGAAATACCTTGTTTGGAGATTTGAATTCCACCGAGTTCAAGGTGTGAAGAAGCTATTGGTTGTGTGGATTTGTGTCTGCGAATCAAAAGGTGAGGATACGAAGACGAAGGTGGTGAACCCATGTGCGGATTTGGTTAGGGTTTTGGTGGGATGAAGGAAGAAATAGGGTTTGGAGAGGAGGATGTGGTGAGCAAAGGTGAGAGCAGCCATGGTGACGTGACGGTTGTAAGATGCACCACAGGTTGGGGTTTTTTTTTTTTTTTTTTTACGTGAATAGAATCAATCCCTAGCATTCTCGGAGCAGATACCGAACCGAGCGGAGTACTTCGAGAGTCACCCAAAACCACCACCAATTTCGGGGAAAACTTGGTAACACACCCGCTCGTAGGCACCACAGTGAAATTATCAATAAAACTCGTTTGGCTCAAGGATCGAACTCAGGTTTCCCTAGGTCAGAGGAAGGCTTTGACGAAGGGGCGCGCGCGCACGTCGGGCCCGAGACGCGTAACGTAGGCCATACCTGAGAACATAGGTTTGCATGGGATCAAGGCGTGGAAAGATATAAAGGAATAAGGAAATAATATTCTTTCGGTTGCGATCATACCAACACTAATGCATCGGATCCTATCAGAACTCCCATCATTGTCCACCAATATCTCACTCTGCACCTACAACCAACGAGAGTTAAATTTGCATCTCCTGCAAGCCTTCCATGTTTGGATTGAAAAGGATTATTGTAATTTCAGCACTTTTTTTACTCATTAATTGATTGCTTGTCAAATTTATTACTTTTTTTTAACCCAAGTTTTGATAAAAGATATTTTGATTTTACAAATTATTTTTCTTGTTTTTACAAAAAATATCATGTATCTATTCTCATTCTCATTCTCAAATCTATATATTTAGACCGTGGGGTATGGTGGGGCTTGGGTTGGGGCATGAGTTGACACGTGGAATTGGAGCCCCCCACCGCTTAGTGACGTGTCCATGGGGTATGGCGGGGCGTGGGTGCACGGCTTGGGTTGGCAGATTATTAAAAAAAAAATTACAAAAAAATTATAAAATTCACACAACATTTATAAAAAAAACCTAAAATTTCATTAAAATTTTAAAAATTACATAATCCTAAAAATTACATAATTTCTAAAAATTACAAAATAAAAAACCTAAAGCGTTAGGTAAATTTCAAAAATGCGATCTTGTCGAACGCCTTCGCTCCTTGCCTCGAAACTCTATGTTCGCCACCGCCACCCGGTCCTCGTGGCTTAACTCGCCGCTCGGAACGGCTTCGTAGTAAGCCTTGAAACGATCGAGCTTGGGCCGTAGCTCGCGCCATTTATGTTGGCACGCGTTGAGGTTGTGGCGGTCGTGTCCGACGTTATGTCGGTAGGTTGCGAATGCTTCCGGCCAATATCGTGTTTGGCCGGGTTGCCGCCCCTTCATAGCGTCAACGACGCTTGTGACGAGAGCCAATTCTTCCTCGTGGGTCCAAGATGCCATCTTCTTCGGGTTGGGGTAGCGGGTTTGTGGGATCAAGTGGGTAGCCGGTGGGGTAGCGGTGGATAGCGACGGTTTGGGATGGGGTAGCCGGTGGGGTTTGGGGTACATTTATAGGGGATGTTGGGACCCAGGGTGACCGCTTGGCTTGGCCAAACGGTTTGAACTTAAAATTCAAACATTCAAACACCCGCTATGACATGGCGGTGGACAGCGAATAGGAGGCCGCCAGCTCGGATGTCAAGACCGCCCCACGCCCGGCTTCAAACCCAAGCCCCAAGGGCCACACCCCAACCCAAGCCCCATACCCTATATATATAGTCTTAATACACAACTTCATGAATAGTAAATGAGGGCGTTGGCGGGCTGTGAATTTAGGTTTAACCCATGGTGTTCCACAATTAGACTACATTTGGGAGAAGAAAAAGGGTGTTGGATGAGAGAACAATTATGGGAGAAATAACAAAGACATCAACTACACGACATCAAGGTCGATGAAGATGACAGAAAAAGGGTTTTGAACAATTGTAGCTCTATTATGACATAGGATATCAGAAGACATGTTGTAGAATCTATGTGGTTAGGACTTAAGAGTGTAATGAAGGGTTAAAGTAAGAGAGTATGCTAAATATAGGAGATTGTAAAGTGAATGAATTTTCGTTGGTTGAGTCACATCAGTGCACTATTTGATTGCAACTTCTTGGATACTTTGTTATTGAACTTTTGAACTTGCTATCAATGTACAATAAAATGAACATATGTCACAACAAGTAAATTTGAGTAATTAAGTTTGCTTTATAAATTCCCCTTTTGTGTGCAAATGAAGAAAACTTTATTCTTATTCACATCGCGCGTCCACTAAAAGCGTCTTAGGTGTGCCAGGACATGGGTCTCCGCCAAAATTTTCTGTTGTATGAGAAATCGAACACTGCCTTCTCCCTAAACAAGCCTGAAAGATCAAAATGGATATACATACAAGTCAATAAGCTGTATGGTTGCAAAAAGTTTTAAACATCCTTAACAAGTGCCTTATGGTCATTTTGCAAAGTAAATCAAAGAATTTCACCTTTTCAACGATTTGTTTAGAATTTGATGAATGACAATTGCCAATGGAATAGCTCCCGCAATCGCCTGAAGGGTTACCATGACTTGCAAACACAATCTTGGAAATGATTCGTTTTTTAGGACATCTTAGATGAACTCTAGGCCATGGTCTCCAATGAAAGTGACGACGTACTCCCCATGAATTTATCATAGGAGGATGTAAATCTGTTACACGCCCACAAACTTTGTTGACTGAAACTGAATCTAGTGAAATATTTAGCGGGTTTCCATACTCTTCCTCAAACAAAACTAACAGGTTTCCCGTTGGTTTAAGGAAATATCGCGGTACATTGTACCTGTTAGACGTATGCCAAATCTTTTGTTAGTCACATATGCTATGAAATTGATTAAATGAGGTACACAACTGAAAAGATGTTTGTCATGGTGAGATAAGCAAATATTGCATATTCAGCTTTTAAACTAACCATGTTTGTGAAGGAGATCCTGAAGGAGTCTTAAAGGAGACCCAATATCTTCCAATACTTTGCCCATTGATCCAAGCTTCTCCTTTCCCCATCGAACCAAGGTTTAGCACAATCGGGCTGTCACCTTCAGGCATGTCAAAAGTTGTCTGCAGGTACGAAAAAAGTTCACAATTTTTAGAACATGTAAGTAGTATGCACATTATTTCAAAGATGCATCTTTAACTTATAATGATCTGGCGTTAATCCATGCGTTTAAGTGTCCAAGGCTCACCTTATACCATGTTAACATATTAGGGGTTTCATACTGGTTCCATGAGACATGACTAGACCCTTCAGCGGTGTAAACCGATAGCTTCTCCCCGAGTAATCCGACCTGTAATTATCAATTATTGAAACCCCATCCCACTCTGTATGTGAGTATTTAAGAAGGGGAAATCACCAAAAGGACCATCTTGACCGATGAGTTTGACAATATACCTTACTTTTTTTACAAAAATATCATTTAGCTTTTATTTCTAATTAAGAAATTGATTTAGCCAACCGGAAGCTTCCACGTGACACGCCTTGTTGCGCCATGTTCTCTTGGAGACTACAAGTTGACTTGAGACTATGAGTTGGTGATTGGTGGGGCGCTAGCGCAACAACATGGATCTCATACTCCTTGCATGCGAGTGGACACATGTTAAGCACTGGTTGATTGAATTTTTCTTAAAAGTCAAGAATATTTCATCAAATGAATATGGACTTTTTGGTGATTCTCCCTTTTAAAGTACATGATACAAAGTATTTTGGTGTCATGGCTTACTTGATATCCCCATGAGTGGCTTGTGAAGTTGACCCCCCGAATCAGCACCTCGCTTAACCCTGAATGTTTACGCTCCATATGTGGTCCTGAGTCCTTCACAACTCAATCATCGGATCAATAAATCAGCAATGTAGTTTGGGTTCTCTATGTTTTACATACTAAATTTGACACTAAGATTGCCATGTGTAACCTACCGGCAGCCCAACCATTATATTCAAGAAAGAAATGTTGTTGATTCCTGTTGACAATGAAATGGTGTCCTTCAATGTAATGTTTGGAACTTTACGAGTTCCATGTGTAGAACCTAGACGCAGATGGAAAGACAATATTGTCAGTTAGTACTAGATATGATAACAAGATCGATATCAATTCAACATATAAACTCAATTTCATTCCTACCCACAAGAGCTCCATTAACATATGCACGTAAAACATGTCCATGAGAGTTCGCTTCAAGCATATATTGAGCTTCTGGCGACTTTTTCTGGATACTATATGTTCACAAACATCATATTTACATTTATTTTCTTCTAGTTAGTCGAATGAACATGAAGATCATTAAACTTTACCTCATTGTGTACCACAAATAATCTGAATCATCTTTTGTAGTATTCATTTGTTCTAGCAATGTATTCGACCTCAATGAGGTCTGGTCAAATTGGGGGACAGCTTCACTAAAGACCTCCCATTGTTGAGGTCTGTTGAACCTTATAATCGGTTGCATTGATCGTGTATTAACTTGTGTGCTTGCCTGTTGCATTCATGAAACAATAACTGTTTTATATCATCGTTTTCCAAAAGAGGCTATTCACATTCAAGAAACATACCATGGCAGTATTGAAAACAACATTTTTACAGTCGGGTAAGATGCTGATCGACTTTGGTGGCAAACTATATGTAGAATTCCGAAATACGACTTGAACACTTTTTTTACTACCGTTATTGAGAAGAAACGCTGCACATTCGCTCAAATTCCCCGTGTATACATATGCCTGTATGATTAATCTATATGTATCAAACCAAAAAAGACTTGTATATAATCTAGTTTTTTGCAAAAAGAAAAAAACAAATGCTTACTTCTTGATTAATACCCAAGTGTTGAGTGGTTAACTCTCCATAGAGTAAGGCATGGGAACATAGCTTCAATGCTGCATGCATATGCTTAAGATGCCCATACTTTGGTTGTCTGATCATGCCATATTCATCAAGAGGAGCTTGATCATAATATCCTGTTATAATGAATGATGCGGACGTTCGTCCAAAATTTGTTCCACCGTGGTACTGTCATAAAACAAAAAGGTACAACTTCATACATGTTTACTTAATTGAATCGATATAAAAGAGTGACTTCGTGTCATGATATGCAAATAATCAGGTTATACATTGTTATTTTAACACGTTTAATTAAACATATCTATCTATCAATCTGCTTGTCAACGGTTTGAAAAGTTTAGATAAATAAGTTTCACTTGTCATGTATAAGGTGACACAAATAAATATTTGGGCACGTGTTTGGGTTCATCAATTCAACCCGACACGATTACCACCACTTGGATATCATATATTCATATATATAATTAACGGATTTGTCTGATATTAGTACCATATAGTAGTTTACAAAGCTTCCATTCATCTTTACAATGAAAAGTGTTGTATGAAAAGCCAAATCTTGGGCTGATCGCATTCGGGGACCTTCTCCATATGGTTGTAAGCTTCAAGAACCAGTAAACTAATTAGTAAAGATTAGTTTATGAGTTTCTTTAATTTAGAGGTAGTATGGAAGTAAGTATCTACAAAGAAGTCCAATTTTCGGTCCACATGGAAGGCTTATTTGGCGAGTTTGGTCCTTTCCATGTCTCAGCACATCTCATCCCATTGCATGTGTTAATCTGCATGACGCATATGTGTGACCCTTAAAAAGTTAATGTGTAACTAATGGAGTTGTTTCGAAGGTACAAGACACGAACCATTGGACCAGGGGCGTCGTCTTGCTTGCACATGATCCATGGTTCACTCGTGTTTTGGTCAACCGCCATTTGTGCGGTCCACTTAAGGTATCGTGTTCCGTCCTCATGATAAGCTCCTTCGACCATTTGGTACTCATTCTCTATCTACCAAGTATACAAATTTTGATTGCATAATCAAGTAAATAGAAATAAAAAAGCAAAAAAGTTGCAAACCTGTGATAAAATAATAGGGCCTCCTTGTGAATTAAACAAATTCTCTGCCTTCATCATGTTCACGATTTTAGTTGTGAAGTTTTTCATATGAAGCTACACAAACACACATATGATATGAGTTTTGAATTGAGAAATTATGTTTGACTTTGAAGGTCAAAAGAGGGAAAATTACTGAAAATGTCCACTTTCACGGAGGGACATTAACAAGATAGCCTTCACTTTCTTAAAATTATTAACCAACCAGAGCATGACATGTGTCTCTTTTGGTGCATCAGATTTCAACTTGATGCAACAAATTTAAAAATATTGTGGTAGGTTGGATCCTTTGGCGTAACAAAATTCAAAATAGCACAACAAATTCGATTATTTTGGCGAAGCTGATTCATCCTAGCGCAACATATCCATAGTGTTGCGCCAGGGGGCCCATGAATTAAGAAAATGATTTTTAATAAAAGTAAAGTCGCGCAGGAGATTTCACTTCGCGTTGGAGATTTTAATTGAGGGTCTAATCCGTCAAGGATTGGTGACCAATGTCCTCTTGTGGTTGGTGAATATTATTGAAAATTTAAAAAATAAAAGTCAATCGCCTATTTTCGTATTTTCAAAAGGTCAAGTTTTCTTTTTTACCTTAAATTGTTGATTGTTGCTTCGGAAGACAATGCCAGGAACATCATGCAACCAAAATGGGAAACCTCTGAAATTAAGAAAGAATCATAGTGAATGATTCCCAACGGCGAAAGGTAAGTTATAAGTGTGAATGGTTCAAGTTACAATTACTTACCCGTAAGTCCATTCGGCCTCAATGAAGGGGCCGATTCGAAGACTTACATAAAGACCTTGTTGTTGGACTTGCTTGATGAAACTTACAATGTCATTTCTTCCAGTAAAATCATACTGCAAATTCATCCAGCAAAAAAAAAAAAAAAAAAAAAAAACATAATATAAAGTGCAAATACATGAGTTGGTAACAAGTGAGCCGGTGTAAGTTGATTGAGAGGTCACCTTGCCAGGTTGTGGCTCATGGAGGTTCCAAAATACATAGGTTTGTATAACATCTAGACCACCTTGCTTGGCTTTAGCTATCAAAGATGGCCACATCTGCCACATATATTGTGGTCAAGTGGTTCATTTTTACAGCCACATGAAAATTGAAACAGTTAGTAAGATTCTCACCTAGATTTACCAACTTGTTCATTTGCAATATTACAAATTTATTAGTTATATTATTGATGATGTTGACTATAAACATTTTATCATATATTCAATTAGGGGATCGCTAAAATGAGAACCACCTCCAGTTATGAGAACCATGAGAACCACTTTATAGCCTTTAGATTAACTTGATGGATGGATGAGATTAAAAGTAACAAAAACTAATATTAAATAAAATTTGTTTTATTATGTCTTTTATATTTTAATCAAAAAGGGTAGATTGGTAAAATAACTCTTTTTTGTCTTTTTCACTTTATTATTTTTTAATTACTTTTTGTTTTATTATATTACTTTTTAGTTTTATTATATTACTTTTTATTTTTTAAAAATATTTCTTTATTAAACAAAAATTTTGAAAATCAGATTTTTTATATAAAAAAAATTTATGCGCATTTTTTTACCACCCGTTTTTTACGCGCGTTTTTTTACGACCCGTTTTACGCTCCGTTTTTTCACGCCGATTTTGCGACCGTAGTTTTTAAGTGCCGTTTTTAGGCCCGGTTTTAGGCGCCGTTTTTTGCCGCGCCGTTTTTTACAAGCCGTCCCGTTTTAGCGCGCCGTTTTAGCGTCCCGTTTTTTGCCGTCCCGTTTTAGCGCGCCGTTTTAGCGTCACGTTTTTTTACAAGCCGTCCCGTTTTTTTACGTTTTACTCGTCGGTTTTTTACGTTTTACGTGTCGGTTTTTTACGTTTTACGCGTCGGTTTTTTACGTTTTACGCCCCGGTTTTTTACGTTAACGTTTTTTACGTCCCGTTTTAACGCGGCGTTTTTAACGTCCCGTTTTAACGCGGCGTTTTTTAAGTCCCGTTTTATTTACGTTTTACGTTTTTACGTTTTACGTTTTACGAAAAACTTTTTACGTTTTATGTTTTACGTAAAACTTTTTACGTTTTACGTTTTACGAAAAACCTTTTACCTTTTACGTTTTTACGCGTCGCTTTTTAACGCGTCGTTTTTTAACACGCCGCTTTTACGGCCGACTTTTTTACGTTAAAAAGTTTACGTTTTTTGTTAAAAAACTTACGTTTTACGTTAAAAAGGTTTACGTTTTACGTTAAAAAATTTACGTTTTACGTTAAAAAGTTTACGTTTTACGTTAAAAAGTTTACGTTTTATGTTTTTACGTTTTACGTTAAAATATTTACGTTTTACTTTAATTTTTTTAATGTATGTTTTACGTATTACGTTAATTTTTTTTAAAAAATGTATGTTTTACGTATTACGTTAATTTTTTTAATCTTTTTACGTTTTACGTTAAACTTTATTACGTTTTACGTTTTAAACTTTTTACGTAAAACGTTTTACGTTTTACGTTTTACGAAAAACTTTTTACGTTTTACGTTTTTACGTAAAACTTTTTACGTTTTACGTTTTACTTTAAAACTTTTTTACGTTAATTTTTTTAATCTTTTTACGTTTTACGTTAAAATTTTTACGTTTTACGTTAAACTTTTTTACGTTTTACGTTTTAAACTTTTTACGTTTTACGTTAAACTTTTTACGTTTGACGTAAAAGTTTACGGTTGAACTTTTTTTCACAAAGACTTTTTTACACAAAAACTTGTTTACGCAAGACGAACGCACCCATAAATCGCAAAGTCGGTAGGTGTCTCGGATATATTTTTATCGTCATCGACTGGGGAAAAGAATATAAAAAACCAACAACAAAACAAAAGAGTATCTCGAAAAAAAACGGGGTTTGGCTCAGATTTTTTCCGATAATTAAAAAGGCTGCAAAGTGGGGTTGCAGGTTCAAAAACCTACCCTCCGCCGTCCTTGCCGCGCCATCGTCATCAAAATCTATTTTTTTTTTTTTTTTGCATCATCGCCATCCAATCCAAAACATATCAACCCCACAGTCACTGATCAAACAAGAACAAACCAGATTCAAACCACAAGATTCAAAACCAACAAAAACCCAGTTCATCAAAAAAGCACCCAGTTCATCAACAAAAACCCAGATTCAACCCCAACAAAAACCCAGTAACAATAACAACCAAACATGATGTAGATACCCAAAAATCAAATCAAAAAGGAAACCCCATCAACAATAACAAAATGATGTACATACCCAAAATCAAAAACCCAGATTCAACATGAACAAACATTCAAGCCCAGATTCAACAGAATCAAACCCAGAAAGTCAAACCCCCAAGAACACCCATCAGATTCAAAAAAAACCCAGAAAAATCAAGAACACCCATCAGATTCGAGAACACCATCAACAAAAACACGTACCCACCGACGCATCATCGCCCCTGAAACCACCACCACCACTGACGCCGTTCTCCGCCACCGCCTATCGCCGCCGTCCCCTCGCTACGGTCAACACCACCACCACAACATCAAATCGGTCTTCATCTTCATCCCAGATGAAGAACAGTGGTTGGGGTTTTGTGACAATCGGTCTTCATCTTCATCCCGCGAATAACTTCATCTTTGTGATGATTGCGGCGGCAGAGGGCAGCTGTGGGGTGGCGGCTCCGCCGTGAAACGGATCTTCCGTTTCTGTTCTCCGGCCTTGCCGTCGATGTGTGCCGCCACCACCACAGTGGTGGCCGGTCGTTTATTTGAGCAGGGGTGGGGGGAGGGTTGAGTGGTCGCCTGATGTATATATCGAGTGGGAGAGATGATGGTTCTGGTTGCCTGTGATTTTCTTCAAGAGAGAGAGAATGAGAGACAAAAATGAAGATAAATGAAGAAGAACATGAGATTTAAAGAGAGAGGAGAGAGAAGGTGCTTTAAATGAAGAGAGATAATGAGATTTGATGTTTTGGGTAAATGACTAATATACCCTTTCTGTTGGCATGTTCTGATTGGTTGAAAGTAGTTCTCATGGTTCTCATAACTGGGGGTGGTTCTCATTCTAGCGGCTCCCTATTCAATTATTGATCATAAAGTTATTTAAAAGTTAAATCCATAGTTTGTCTATTTATTGATAACAAAAAGTTAATAAAGCTATTTAAAAATTAAATCTAGTTTGTCTATTTTATAAATGTAAAAATAGTAATGGTAATAATAATTAATACGTTACGGTGACATTACTTTGCTCAGATTGTGACACTTCTTTTGTATATAATTTCATGTCATGTAAATTATAAATAAGTGAATTTTAGGTTACTTTAATATAAGAATAAACATGTTTGTCGATACATAAAGTGTTACGAAAGTCTTGGGGGGCTTAATCTGGGAGCAAAGTAATTAATATCGCTCTTAGCAATAAATTAACTAATAAATGCGTTTTCTTTTTTTTTTCTTTTGAAAAACAATTTTTCATTGGCAAAAATTTAAACTCGTACCACTTTTGTGGGAGAGCAAACACCATATCACCAGACCACTGTCTTTTCATGAGTAATTTATGCGTTAATTATCAGGTAGCATAAAGTGAAAGAGAGTATAAAACGTACATCAGGTGTGCTTCGAGGATAATGAATTGAGCCTGAAAACAAAAGCTTGCGATGCCCATCTATGATAAGCGATCGCCCGTCATAACTCACATTCACTCCCTCCACCACCACGTTAGCGCCACCACTGGCCACCACTAGTAGTATAATACTCCACACAAACCACACCATATTGTTTCTGTTTTTTGAGAGAGGGGATATGTGAAAATGTATATATTGGTGAAAATTTAGTATGTGACGTTACATGGAATTAATGATAATGGTTGTGTGTTGTGAGATATAAAGAGACGGCTGGAGTTGTTAAAGAAAATGAACAACATATTTGTTGCATTGCACGGCAAACATGGTTTTTATAGGTTGATGATTGTTTAAGTGTGAATATTATTTTAGATAAATATACTAACGTGATGCCAAGAACAATACCTAGAACAATACCTACACGTCACATGTATGATCTATTTTAGTTGATAATCTTGTGTCGGTGACCAAAAATTATGTAACAAATTTGTTTCGTGTTCGGGTAACTAAACAAAATGATTTGACTAATTTAAGTACGGTGTTATGTGTCATAATAACGTCATTGATGTGTAATTTCTCAAACCAAACACCGTTAGCCACATCCAAACTTTGATATATTGAAGTGTGGTATCGAACGTTTTTCTAGGTCGTTGGACTTGTTTTGGTTCGAATGAATGTTACCTCGTTGATATGTTCATTTTGGGTTCACCCTGTTTATAATCTCTTAAATGTTTAACTTGTAAGACTAAATCATAGTTGTTATAATTATATTGTAGTAACAGTAATTGAATCATGTATGTAGATACTAAAACCAATGTTTTAAAAACCGGTTCAAACCGGCCGGTTGTACCGGCTGAGCAGTCCGGTAGAACCGGTTAAACCGTTTCTAAGTCAAATCCGGTACGATATAAAAACCATATTATCCAACCAATTTATCCAAGCTATCTTATCCCGTTTATTTTCACCCTTGGAAGATGAAACATGCTTGTTATGTATGCTTATAAATAATTATATACATATATATAACAATAGCATGAGACCCGTGCGTTACGACGAATGGGAACCTGGTTGTTTTTGGTGCACTAGTAAACAAAAGAGAGAATCCAAAAATATAGTCGGCCTAAAACGTGTTCAGTTCAAGGCTTTTTTTCTGTTATATAAGTCAACTTAATCACAATATTAATTAATTGTATATAATAATGAAATTTTAAATAAATACATCGTAGTTTGTATTTTTGTATAATAAACAGTTATATTGAAATGGTTGTCAAAATAGCATTGTCTTATGCATAATCTTAAAGTATTATAATATAATGTATTAAAAATATAGGGAAAAATTCTTGTACAAATAATCTTAACATACTAAACATACAAATTGAAGGAAAACTCAAAAAGACAAGGTGGCATTTTTGTAACTATCAAAGTTACTCTACAAATATACCTAAAAATATAACATTGTGAATCTGAGTAGGTTAAGTTTATTTGTATTTGATCTTTTTCCTAAAAATATAACATTGTGAATCTGAGTATCTGACAATCAGACAATCAAAACGTAAACAAAACGTAATCTTAAAAATCATGATACATGTAACAATAAGGCTACTCGGTATAGTGATGGACCATCCTTGGAGGATGATCCGCCACGTAGGCGCCACGTCATCATCCTCCCAAGGATGGTCCATCCTCCAAAACTAGAGGGCATGGTAAGATGGTCCTAGTCATCATCCTCCACCACTTTTATGTTTTTTTTTATTTTTTTTAATATTCAACTTTTTTTTAACATTTAACAAATAAAGTAACAAAATATTTTCATTAATATTAAAAAACATTACATAAACTTAAAAAAAAAAAATTTAAAAATAACATAAACTTAAAAAAAAATAAACTTAAAAAAATAAACTTAAAAATATCCTAATATATTAAAAGAAGCAACTAGTCTTCGTCTTCCATGTCGTGGCCGGGTTCGTTTTGAGCGTTGTTCCAAATGTACTCCACCAAGTCCGCTTGTAGGTTATGATGTGTGTACTCGTTACGTAGAGCGAACATGTTCAAATCTTGTTGTTCCGCACTAACTGGAACAGAATTTCCAGTTGACGCGTCTTCGTCGTACTCGCATATCGCTCTACCTTCGTCTTCAATGACCATGTTATGAAGGATGATTTTTGAACGTCGGTTGCGTTCGGTTTCCGCAGGTATCGCTTGCTATACAATTTGACAACCCATTCGCAAAACTTGTGCAAACATCGACGTGCGGTTCTTTCAGACATCCTAATATACTCGTCTAATGCATCGGGTGCGTAACCGTACGCAAGTTGGCGAATGGCCGACGTGCATTTTTGTAAATTACTGAAACCCCTTAGCCCCCTAGCGTCGTTCCGCAATGTAAAAAACGGATCAGACTGGGTCATGTCGCCTGCAATACGTAAAAACAGTGGACGACTCATGCGGAACCGACGTCGGAAAATCTCGGTTGGGTACACGGGTTCGTCGGCAAAATAATCGGCTAGTAGTTTAGCGTGGCCGGCTATAAATTTAAAACGAAACATAAATGAAATTAATTATAAAATACATTTTCAAATCTATATAAAACATAAGGAAAAAAAAAGTAAAATACCTTCTTGGTCTCGGTTATATTTTGCTCGTCTAGTTAGCCGTTGGGACGACCCTTGATCAGCCGCCATGAAGACTTGAGCCGCGTTCATAATCATGTTGTGCATAATATCATCCTCTTCCGAAGATGATGAATACCACGCAGACGAAGCCGATGAAGACATAGAAGAAATTGAAGAAATGGAAGACATGGGTGAAGCCATGATAATTTTTGAGCGAGAAATGGGGTGGTAGTGTGTAAAAAACGGTATAAAATATGATGAGTTTTTATAAAAAGGGAAGAGTGGTTTATAAAATGTGAGAGAGATGGGGTGGTAGTGGGTGAAAAGTTGTGAAAAAAATGGTTAAAGATATGAGTATTTATAAAAATGGAAGTGAATTGGGGTATATTTTGAATTATTACCGTTTGAATATTTAATGTTAATTAGAAATTAATTTTTTTTTATTTTCAACGGTCACAATTTTTGAAGGGCCCACCACTTTTGCTTCGTCGCAAACGGCAGGAATCCGACGCGGAAGACGGGACCGGGGGGGCGGCACGGTGTTCGGACCGTCGCCGACCCAGGACGACCCGGGGCCGAACCCCATACCGACTAGCCTAATACAATGAAAATATACATAAATCTTACACAATCTTTTCTTTTGAAAAAAAAAGAATAAACCCTTATTTATAAAATACAATATTTATTAAGGGTGAGTATCAAATAGGAAATTTATTTTGGCTAAGAAAAATAGAAAGCAATAGGATTATGACATGTGGCAAAATTTAAAATAAAGAGGAAGTGTATTTTAGTCAATCATATTCTTTCTTTTTCCTTCTTCTCCCCAGTAACTTCAAAACCCACCATTTTCAAAACTCACCATCTTCAACAATTTCTTCACTTTCTATCTTAATAATCACTACATTATAGTGCGATTTTCATCACCAATCAATAATTCAAACACCCGATCAACGTGTTCTTCAGCTTTTTTTTGAAGAAAACTCAGTTTAATTTCATTCAAAATCTCGTTTTTCCCGTGATTTTGAAGATAATCACTCGATCCGTTCGATTGGATCGCTGATAAATGTTTCTATCATTCAAATTTCGTCAATCGTTGAAGAAATCGGCTTCGATCCATGTAAGAAATTCTTTAATTTCATTTTTACGATCTGGGTTTTTTTAGGCCATTGCGTTTTACAATCTTGACGGGGGTCCGGGGGCAGCGCCCCTGGTAGCAGGGTCCAAGGGGCGGTAGCCCTGGCGGGGTCCTGGTTCAATGCGTTTTATAGAGAACACTGGGCGGCAGCCCCTGGCGGGGTCCTGGCTTTAATAAAAATGTATCAGAAAAATTAATTTTTTGTAAATTGCCTCTGGAAAACTGCATTCGTAAACTGCATTGGATCAGACAATTCACAGCACAGACAAAACTATTGTCCTGGTTCAATGCGTTTTAGAGAGAACACTTTCTTTGGTGTTTTTAGGACATTGCGTTTTAGAACTAAGATATTTTTATGTGTTTTCTGGCCATTGCGTTTTAGAAAAACATATTTCTGAAGTGTTTTTAGTCATTGCGTTTTAGGTAAAACACATTTTTAGGTGTTTTCTGTCCATTGCGTTTTAGAGAGAACACTTTCTTTTGTTTTTTTAGGCCATTGTGTTTTAGAAATAAGACATTTTAAAGTGTTTTCTGACTATTGCGTTTTATAAATAAGGCATTTCTTTGTGTTTTTGGTGCATTGCGTTTTAGGTAAAACACATTTTTATGTGTTTTCAGTCCATTGCGTTTTAGAAAACAGACATTTTGAGTGTTTTCTGACCATTGCGTTTTAGAAATAAGACATTTGTTTGTGTTTTTGGTGTATTGTGTTTCAGGTAAAACACATTTTTATGTGTTTTCAGTGCATTGCGTTTTAGAAAGTACACTTTCTTTTGTGTTTTCAGGCTATTGCGTTTTAGAAATAAGACATCTCTTTGTGTTTTCTGGCCATTGCGTTTTACAAATAAGACATTTCTTTGTGTTTTTTGTGCATTGCGTTTTAGAAAAATGTCGTTTTTTAGGTTTTTTTTTTCATTGCGTTTTACGCAACTGGGTTTTTTCCATTGCGTTTTACGCAACTGTGTTTTCGAAAATATAGCAATAGTATACTCGTTTTAAAGATAAAAAATACTCGTTTTTTTGTGCAATTTTTATAAAAAACAAATAATGTCGTATGAAAGAGTTATTAACGTTTAAAAAATTGGGGGGGGGGGGGGGGGAATTGGAGGAGAAAGAAACTATTGCCTTGTATTGACTAGATTGCCCCTAGACAAACCCACGCGCCTCCTTTTTTTTCCTTCAATTTCACTCATTTAATCTTAGCCCTTGATTAAATAAATGGATGGTCAAGATTACTTCATAGGCTTGCTAACCAAATAAACTTTCTATTATATCCTAACCCTATTTATTAAATCGAGAGTTAAAAATCGGGTTTAAAGATTTGGGCGGGGATTTGATATTCATAATACAATTAAATAATTACAAATAAATGTGTGCATGGAATAACACACATCGAAACCGAACTTTAAATTTAGTATATACACACATATAGTAATTCATTCAAGTAGTTATAAAAACCATCGCCGCGTTGCGGCGAACTTATTTTGTTATCTAGTCTGTGTTTATGTGTTTGAAATCACTACGAGCGCGTTGCACACGGAATCGCTGACAAAAAAAAATGTAGAAAAAAAAACACTAAAAAATAACCGAAAGAAAATCAACTAAAAAAGTTGTATGGTAATGATGTTCGGTAGAAACCCGTAGTCAGAGATGAGCAAATAGTAACGGGTACCGGTACCGAATTTCCTGAACCGAAAGATCTTAAGTACCAGTTCGGTACTGACGTTTGGCGTTCCTGGTACCGGTTCGCTACCGGTTTTTATATTCATATACCGATACCGTAACCGGTATTTTCTGTACCAATACCGATTCGGTATCAGTTGGCACCGAGCTCATCACTACCCTTAAAACTAAAAAAAAGCTGGGCTTGTACGGTACCTGTGATCAGGGATGAGCAAATGGTACTGGGTAGCAGTACCAAATTTATCGAACTAAAAGATTATCAAACTCAATCATGTACCGACTTTGGCGTTTTATGTACCACGCTGGTGCTGGTTTTTACCTTTATGTACCGATAACGAATAGGTATTTTCGATACAAATACCAGTTAACACCAAGCTTATCAAACTTAAAAACTAAAAAAATAACAATTATTATAACTACAACAACAACAACCATACCCAGTATAATCCCACCTATAGCGAAGCTATTGATAGGGTCTGGGGAGGGTAGGATGTAGGCAAGCCTTACCTCTATTCCAGGGAATAGAGAGACTGCTTCCAGTGAGACCCTCGGCTCTAAAAACCAAAACCAAGACATAAGCTTCTGGAAAAACATATATAAGCACTCAACTACTAAAAAGATGGAAAAGAAAAATAATAAAAATAAACACATAAATAAATAAGCAGTTGTTAGTAAAAACTACGACGCCGGGAATAAGTGAAAACTTATAAAAGCTATATCATAAGACAAGAACCTAAACCAAAAACCAAGCCAAACTCCTAAAAGTCCTTAACCTTAATCCTACGTCTCCACGCAGTTCTATCCTCGACCATGTCCTCGAAGAGGTGCAAATCTAGCAAATCTTGCCTAATCCGCTCATCCCAAGTCATTTTCGGCCTACCTCTACTCCTCCTTCCATCTACAGTGAGTGTTTCAACTATTCTAATCGGTTCTGTCATCTGCCTCCTCCTGACATGCCCAAACCATCTCAATCTTCCCTCCCTTATTTTGTCAGAAATACCAGCAACTCCTAATCTTACCCTAAAAACCTCATTTCTTATCTTATCCAACCTAGTATGCCCACACATCCATCTTAGCATCCTCATCTATGCCCACACATCCATATTATAACTATAATATTAAAATAATAAAAGTGTAAATATTTTATTATATTATAACATAATGTACTGTTCATTTCGTTTACTTATCAATATACAGGAGAATATACAGGAGAATATATAGGAGAATATGATTGAACAAAATTATAAGTTCTCTTTTAAATGAAAATCATCATTTGAGAGTAAAATGCTAACCGGGTAGTGACAAATGGAGTATCAAAACAAAACAAAACAAATGAAATATAAAATAAATTAAAATCGCTGTACAATGAATCTACCTTAAAAAAGCGAAAAAAAAGTATTGCATTTAAAATAAACTTAACGAATTATGTAAATTTTACATATATGGTTTTCCATAGAAAAGCAAATTACATTATTGATTTATATTTATTTTACAGGGAAAAGATCAAATAGAAAATTAATTTTGGCTAGGAAGGATAGGAAGCCATAGGATTATGACATATGACAAATTTGAAAATAAAGAGAAATGGTATTTTAGTCAATCTCATCATTTCTTCTTCCTTCTTCTCCCCAGTTACCTCAAAACCCACAATTTTCAAAACCCACCATCTCCAACCTTTTCTTCACTTACTATCTCAATAATCACTACATTATAGTGTGATTTTCGTCATCAATCAATGATTCAACCACCCGATCAACGTGTTCTTCAGCCTTTTTCGAAGAAAACCCAGTTTAATTTCATTCAAAATCTCGTTTTTTCTGTTGATTTTGAAGATAATCACTCGATTTGTTCGATTCAATCGCTGATAAGTGTTTCTATCATTTCAAATTTCGTCAATTGATGAAGAAACCGGCTTCGATCCATGTAAGAAATTCTTTAATTTCATTTTCACGATCTGGGTTTTTATTTAGTCATTGCGTTTTACGATCTTGGCGGGGGTCCGGGGGCGGCAGCCCCTGGTAGCGGGGTCCCAGGGGCGGCAGCCCCTGGCGGGGTCCAAGGGGCAGAGCCCCTGGCTGGCTATTGCGTTTAAATTGCTGTACTAAAAACGCATCAGAAAAATTAAATTTCCAGAAATTGGCTCATTTTGAAGACAGTAATTCGTAGACAATTCAGACAGTTCACAGACAATTCACAAACAGTTCACAAACAGTTTTATGTGTCCATTGTGTTTTAGAAATAAGAGAGTTTTATGTGTTTTCTGGCTATTGCGTTTTAGAAAAAACACATTTTTAAGTATCTTTAGTCATTGCGTTTTAGGTAAAACACATTTTTGAAGTGTTTTTAGTCATTGCGTTTTAGGTAAAACACATTTTTAGGTGTTTTCAGTCCATTGCGTTTTACAGAGAACACTTTCTTTTGTTTTTTTAGGTCATTGCGTTTTAGAAATGAGACATTTTTAAGTGTATTCTGGCCATTGCATTTTACAAATAAAACATTTCTTTGTGTTTTCTAGCTATTGCGTTTTACAAATAAGACATTTCTTTGTGTTTTTTGTGCATTGCGTTTTAGGTAAAACACTTTTTTATGTGTTTTCAGTCCATTGCGTTTTAGAAATAAGACATTTCTTTGTGTTTTCTGGCCATTGCGTTTTACAAATAAGTCATTTCTTTGTGTTTTTGGTGCATTGCGTTTTAGAAAAATGTCATTTTTTAGGGTTTTTTTTTCATTGCGTTTTACGTAACTGGTGGTTTTTCTATTGCGTTTTACACAACTGGGTTTAAATTTTTTTTTTTTAAATATAGCAATAGTATACTCGTTTTAAAGATAAAAAAACGCTCGTTTTTTTGGTGCAATTTTTATAAAAAAATAATGTCGTATGAAAGAGTTATTAACGTTTAAAAAATGGGGGGGAATTGGAGGAGAGAGAAACTATTGGCTTGGATTGACTAGAATGCCCTTGAACAAACTCACGCGCCTCTTTTCTTCCTTTCAATTTCCCTGATTTAATCTTAGCCCTTGATTAACTTAATGGATGGTCAAGATCACTTCCTAGCCTTCCTAGCCAAATAAACTTCATATTGTATCTCCACCCTTATTTTACATTATAAATATAAATCTCCATATAATAGGTGTTGGGATTTACGGTGTACAATTTTAATTTGTAATAAAATCATATTGCATTTAATTAATTAATATCACATATTAATTGGCAGGGGAAGCATGTACACATATTCAATCAAATGAAAATATCCATTTAGTGATCCAATTGCAATTTGAATAAACAATTAACACAAGCATATGGTGGTCTAGTAAAACGTACCTCTTAACGAAAATCGAAGAATATACACGATGGAAACGACAAACGTCACGCTAGTTTACGTGTTCACGAAACCCGGAGTTCCCGAATCAACACCTCGAATCAACTTCTTAACTCGTAGCTCGAAAAACCTGAAATACGCGAGACCCTAAACTTCTTCACGGTTAAAACCGGACAAAATGCCGCACAACCGGAAAAATCTGCTTTCCCGATGAGTTCCTCGGAATCGGGAGCGGTGGCGCTGGTCGACCCTTGGATAAGGTGCAGTGTCGGGTGGGATTGATTGAGAAAGGCCCGGTCGAACAGTGGGTGACGTTGTGGTGGGTGCTAGCCGGAATATGGCGGCTGGCGACGAATCGGGGGTGGTCTGACTGTGGTGCTCCGACGTGGAGGTGGAGTCGACGGTGGATGTGATGGTTGTGATGGGTGTAACTTGTTTTCAACCAAAACCTTGTATTTATACTACTCATAGGTCTCACATATTGTACTTGAACACAAATACTTAACCCACTTGATATTTATCTCATAAGTGGAGAGTTCAAATGAGAACAAATTACAAATTAAGAATAAAAAGAATAAAGGATACAAATGTAATTTGAACAAATCATTTAATGAGTTATCATTTATTTTTGTTATTCAAATTAATAAATTCTAATTATTTAATGAGTTTATCTTATAAAATAGTTGTGCACCTTTCACAATAAAAACAATCGTGCACATGATCCTACATATTCAACGTTTCCTACACCATTAAAACAATGTTTTGGTGTAAGGTACAGAATGTGTAGGACTCAAACTCTTTTAAATAATTTTGCGACTTATAATAAAATATGTGTAGGACACAACACTTTTAAATAATTTTGTCACTCCTAATAAAATTGGTGTAAGACTCAACACATTAATAGTGATGAAAGAGGAATTTATGGTGGCATTAATGAGATTTGAGTAACTCTTTAAAATATTTATTAATATTCTACATCAAATTGTCTATACTACCTTTATTAATTAAAGCATTAATTGAAAGTTGACAAAATGATATATTGATTCATAACCATTGATCAAAAAAATATAGAGTACAGATTAATTTATTTTTCTTCTTTCAAGAAGATTCTTCTCAAATGAACCTCCCCTGTCTCATAAATATGTTTTAATATTATTTAACTTTTAAATATTATCCATCACTATCTATTAATTATTCAATTAGTGTAACTATTAATTAAATAATCAACTAAATGTAATAAATAATCATTTCATAAATAGTTATTCACCTATAAATATTTAACCAAATATTTATACTCGCTCTTCGCTAAAACCGCAAATCGTGAACTATAATATTTAACTCTTAAATATTGTTTCTTATTTGTCGTCTAAAGTGTAACTCTTTTGATCGTACTTTGTTTTCAACGTTAATTAATTAACAATCGGACATCTCATATCCAACAATCTCCCACTTGGAGTGGTGGACGCCTAGCTGCATCTCACTGCCCCAAACAAGGTATGACGTACTCCCTCTGTCCCACTAAAAGTGTCCTATTTTGAATTTTCAAAGTTTTTATTTATAAACTTTGACCTTCAATAATTTTGTTTGTGTTAGATAATACTTGATGAAAGTTATATGATTTAAGTGTGTTTTACAAGTGTTTTTATCGGGTTAATTTTCATCAAGTTTTATATAACACAAAAATATATAATTAAAGTCAAAGTTTATAAATAAAGACTTTGAAAATTCAAAATATGACACTTTTAGTGGGACGGAGGTAGTATCATATTCGTCAACTGGTTCCTTGTGTTCAAGTAACTTCTTACTTGACCAAGTACTAAAGCCATGGTAACATTATGTGTTATCCATTATATAAAGAACATTTGTTAAACATGAGACACAGATCATAATACATTCTCATATATATTGTTTAACTATTCTTGTTCTCGTTCTCATATTTGAAGTGGTCTAACAAACTACTATTAGAGCATCCACAATAGGAGGATTTGTTGGTGTTTTTAGGGAGAGAGAAAGTGATGTGGAGAAGAGAGGGAGTGATGTGGAGGAGAGAGGGTGTAGAGATGTTTGTGGTGAAGAATGAGAAAAAATGGAGAGAGAAAAGTTATGTGAGTGTAGAGAGGAGAGAGAGAAGAAATGTGTTTGTGAGAGGGGCAAGTGAGAGAAAGATGGGGATTGGTTGGGCAAGTGCCACCTTGGCATTAGAAAAAATATGAAAAAACACCCCTTATTGGGGATGCTCTTAGTTTGAATGTGGCCATGTGTTTCACAACAGTTCGCATCAACAAGGGTCTCAGAATGTCAAACTTCATTCTTAAAGGAAAACATAATTCCTTTGGCAACATACAACTCTCACTTAACTTTAGATGTATTCCCATTTAAATATCCCCATTACTGCTTTGCAAAGGTATAACATTAGATATGATCAAAGAACAACCTTTGGCTAAAGTTAGTTCAAGTATATCCCTTAGGTCTAAGGATAAAAGGAGCATACTGGTTTCAAAACATCTATGAATATTGGAATTCAACACCTCGAGCTTTTCATCTCATGAAACAACCAATTATCATAATAGTCTTGATTCAGATTGATTCCACAGAATCTGATCAACTACGTACATTTAGAACATACCATTTAAGAATTGCTTAAATGTATAAAAATCGAACATTAAAACATTTATTTATAATGTAGTTAACCATTAAATCAAAATAAATATACAGAATGTAATTGTTCGAACATACAAAATACTATTTAAGATCAAATCCATTATCTATCAAATATAAGCCCTATTTTTTCTCAGCATGCTCCTCATGTCTAGCAATAGACAAGTGAAGGGTCTGCTAGGTTCTGATCCGTATGAACTTTGTTTATACCAATGTATCTCTGGTCAAGTATATCCCATATATAATGGCACTTTTGAATTATATTAGCACATGTTAATCAAACAAAATAATTAATTTTAGCACATATGTGAATTTTATTAGCATTTTTCTTTGCGGAGAACTATATTAGCACAGTAAAAACAAAAGAATGATTCAAAAAAAAAAAAGAACCGATTGTTCATTAGCACAATTATAGAGAATCTCTATAGAGTACACGTGTCACACCCCAACCGATGGCGGAAACATCGGGGCGTGGCACTGAGCGAAACAGATTGTCAATAAGTTTCCATAACAACTATAATTACCAGTTATTTAAGCATCACGTCCCATACCATGACATAAAAAGTAACATAGTTATTACAGACAAAATCTAGTCAAATTGTTCTGTTCCGACAACTCAGATTTCAAATACAGACAATTCATTTATTTGTTTCTAGACCTTTCCTAGCCTCGATTTCACAGCAAACTAAGCATATAAACATCTTAAGCACCTGCCACATACGTTAAAGTAAAAGTCAATACACATGGTGTAAAGGTGAGCATACAAGTTTAATAGATATAATAGAGTTCGAAATTCGTTTACGCATAACCAGCACGTACACAGTGTGAAATGAAGCACGTTAGTTATCGACATGAACCTATCGATACCAATGACTGCAGGTTGACTGCCCAAGGCAGTTCGTAATACACACTCACCACTGTGAGCCATGTAACAAATTGTCCTTAACAACCCCTGAGTGAACAGGTGTTGAGTCCAAACTATAGTACTATCGTTGCTAAGGCAGGTAGACAGCATTCCATGTGTAAACATAACAAACAAGCATTCATTAAGTCACGTATAACATGCAGTACGGTTAGCGTTAAAGTATTGCGTAGTGTGTTCGATGTGATTTAGAATAAGCAACGTATTTAACACCCAAAAGTGCGTAAAGCAAAAAGGGTTCGAGTATACTCACAGCGATTGATGGATTGAAGGGAGCGCTAGAGAGTAAGGTTAGCCTGATCAGAACAATAACATAAACGATAAGCGACGCGTAAAATGAAGCAAAGTGTCAGTGGATCGGACGGCAATCCGATCGGATGGCTATCCGATCGGGTGACCGGTCGATCGGATGACAATCCGTTCGGGTGGTCGCCCGATCGGGTGGCCACTCGGCTGGATTGTCATCTTGTTTGGAATGGATGTGTTTGTGTATGATGGTTTATCTTTTGAAGTTTTCGTTGTAGCATTTTGAAAACAGAGAAGTATCTCTACCTTTCAGGTCGGTCGATCGAACGACTGTTCGATCGGACGACAATCCGATTGGCGAGGCTTCTCAGGTTGAGAACAAGTTCACAGCAGGACAGTCACTCGATCGGATGGCTATCCGATCGGGTGGCAATCCGTTCGGATTGAACATGTTGAAAAATTGTTTAAGTGTTGAAGTCAGAACATCACATGGTCGAATGGCAATCCGATCGGGTGGTAATCCGATCGGACGACAGTCCGTTCAATGTTCAAAACCTCAAATGTTAAAATAAAAGTTAAGTGTGGGACCCAAGGTGCAATCCGATCGGGTGGCAGTCCGGTCGGGTGGCAATCCGATCGGACGGTAATCTGATCGGACGGAAATCTGATCGGACGGCAATCCGTCCCAGATGACCTGGTCGTCTTCTTCCTTGGTCGTTTTGGTAGTTTGAAGTTTTGAATTGTTGAATGAGGTACATTGATAACATGCTTGAACAAAGGAACCCTCGACCCGGCTCAAGTGACTCGACCGAACAAGAATCACCCTAGTCCGACCGGTTCACGGTTCGAGTTGTTCATGTTTAAACCTGTAGTCAATACCTCTTGGATAGAATTCAGATCTGGAACCGATACGACACCAAGAATGGGTAGAAGATCAGAACAAGGTCCGAATCTATCGGATTTGAGTGCATTGAGTGTAAAAGAGTTGAAAGAAAGTTAGAAACTATCTTTCAATCCTTTTCACCATGATTATGTTCAGATCTATGAAAGATCTTTGTTTATTCATGTGGAAATCGTTCAGATCTAAGTTGTTCTTGGTGGATTGAGGCCAAAACATGAAGTTCTTATGAACACCATGATGACATCATCCTATAACACCTCAAATCTAGTGATTTCATGGTTAAAAGTTAAGATTCAAAAGATAGAAAGGTGTAGGAGTGCGAGTAGATCAAGAAAGTATAATATTTAGGTGGAAAACTTACAAGAATCGCGAGAAATCTGAAGAAATAGCGGCTGGATCGAGTGGGGTGAAGAGAGAGCTGTCAACATCAAATGAGGTTGACATATGGGGTATTTATAGGGTTTCCATAAATGGAAAGGAGGGTAAGTGGCTGGTCGATAGAGTGGCAGCCCGTCCGGGTGGCAGCTCGATCGAGTGGCAACTCGGTCGGGTGGCAGCTTGGTCGGGTGGCACTCCGATCGGATGGCAGCCCGATCGGGTGGCCACTCGGTCGGCTGGCCACTCGGTTCGAGTGCTCGGCGCGATGAGTTTTGCAGTTTCGATTCGAGTGTTGAGCGTTGCGACGCGATAGAGTTTCCTATTCAAATTACTTTTAATCCCAACTACTATATCAACATACAATCATCCTTATTTAACGTTCGTTTAGCGTTTGCGATTGAGTTGCGTTTGCGTTTCGATTAATCACCACATCATAAAACCTAAATAACATGCACAAGTAACACATAAGGGCACACACACATAAGAACACTAACCAGAACGCGTAATTCGAGTTGCGAGTGCGATAAGACATGCGATAAACCTCGATAAATAGCGATTAAACCTCGATTATTAACAAATACTCCACATAATACAACTAACGTAAAGCATAAAATAGACTATCTACCAGTCAAAGAAGCCAAAACAGGAATGGAGCAAGGAGTGACAGATCGCAATTAGCAATCTTGTCTCCCTTTGACTTCAATCTTGACTTTGACTTTCGAAACACAGGGTGTTACAGCCTCCCCTAGTTGAGGGAATTTCGTCCCGAAATTAGGTCGAAGCCGTAACAAACAACTGCGGGTACTTCGCCTTCATGTCTCTTTCGAGTTCCCAAGTGAACTCTGCGCCTCGTTTGCCTTCCCATCGAACCTTCACAATGAGAATGCGCGAGCGTCTGAGCTGTTTGGTTTGGCGATCCATGGTCTCGACAGGCTTCTCCACGAAGTTTAGTGTTTCGTTTACTTGAAGATCTTCTAGAGGTACAATTAAATATGCTCAGCCAGGCACTTTCTGAGGTTCGACACATGGAAAGTCGGGTGGACGTTGCTAAGTTCCTCCGGTAGTTCGAGTCTGTATGCGACTTTTCCGATCCTTTCCAGAATCTTAAAAGGTCCAACATATCGCGGCGCTAGTTTCCCTTTCTTGCCGAATCTGACCACACCCTTCCAAGGTGATACCTTTAGGAGTACGTAGTCGCCAACGTCAAATTCAAGGGGCTTGCGTCGTCTATCAGCGTAACTTTTCTGACGACTCCGAGCTTTCAACAGATTGTCTCAAATCTGGAGGACTTTGTCAGTCGTTTCTTGCAATAGCTCAGGACCGGTTAGTTACGAGTGCCCGATCTCGTGCCATACAATTGGCGATCGATATTTTATTCCGTATAAAGCCTCAAACGGTGCCATTTGAATGCTGGAATCATAACTGTTATTATACCAGAATTCGACTAACGGCAGGTAAGCGTCCCAATTACCACCGAAATCTATGACACACGAACGGAGCATGTCTTCAAGGGTACGAATCGTTCTTTCAGTCTGACCGTCGGTTTGAGGGTGGAATGCGGTACTTAGATTAAGCGTAGTATGGAGAGCCGTTTGAAACGTTTCCCATAGATGTGAGGTAAACCGAGCATCACGGTCAGAGATGATGTCACGAGGCATCCCATGTCGACAAATGATCTCATCGGTGTAGATTCGGGCTAATCTTTCTACCTTGTAGTCTTCTCGTATTGGCAGAAAATGAGCAGATTTGGTCAAACGGTCAACGACAACCCAGATGCTGTCGTGACTTGATGGCGTACTGTAACACCCGTCTAAATTTTATAGGAATTTAATGTAAATACACATGAATTTACATAAGAAGGTACCTTACTTCAAACGATGTACAAAATTCAAGTTTAAGAGTGATTACATTCTAGACAATTACTTAACTAGTTACGTCATTCAAAACATGATTAGAAAATTGTTTACAATATAAACATTGTCTAAAAACGAAGTTAATCTAATGCGGAAGCTTCAAAAGATTGTGTTCGGTTCGAGAGCATTTTCTTGACCATCATCCACGCACTTGCAATACCTAAAAGCTGGAGATTTTGACAAATATTAGTATTAGTGTTCTTAGAAAATTTGCATAATCGAAACTACGCTCAGAAACGGATTCGATTAACTAAGATGTGCAGAAATTAACAAAATTTACTGGACTCTACCGTAACTTACGGTAGCTACCGTAAGTTACGGTAGTCGCTGGGTGACACTAGTCTGCCGTAAAACAGTAGTGAATCACCGTAACACTTTGTTCTCTACCGTAAGTTACGGTAGAGACCGTAACTTACGGTAGATTCTGAAACTTTGTTGTTTGACCCATTTATTCATTTCACCCAAACTCCCATGGACGGGATATCACTTCTAAATAAGAAGATCCCAATCAAGGGTTCTTTATTTCCAACACTCACGTTCCCATCATCGGTTTGCGTATTTAGTAATTCACTACCCATCACTAGGGTTCGAAATCTACGAGTAAGGTACTACCGTTACTCGGTTTGTACCTTCTCTTAATGACCCGTTAGTTTGCCCTTAGGAACTTAATCATTCAAGCAAACCAAACTACCAAAATCTCGTATTCTAATATACTTATCATTAACAGTAACAAGGACTAAATAACTATATTAACGAAGCGTTTAGCCACATACTAATTGATTATTCGACCAGTTTGGCTCATCTATGGAATCCACCATTGTAATGACTACCAAACGACTTTTTACCTACTAATCCAAGTAACAAACATTGCCGCATCCATCATCACAACCATTATTTTACAACGCAACTATACATATTCTAGTATCAAAGTACTCAATGTAACAACTCAAGTTACATACCTTTAGTGCACGCCCTTCAAACGCAAATCGCCACCGACTTGTCCACTCGACGTTCCGGTATCCTTTCCTATAGAGTTCAATCATGACGCGTTTAGAACTCTTTTCAATCACATATCGCATAATTTGCCAAAACATCACAATTATGCGTTTTAACTTTAAAATTTCAGTTTCGAGCCCTCTTTGAGGCATTTTTACAAACACTTAAAGGGCAGGATTTTATATCTTTTATTTTCAAGTTCATGGCTTGTCGCTTAGCCAAAATTAACATCAATCGAGCTATCACATATAGAGTCAAACATCAAATTTTTCGGTAATCAGTTTCTATGAATCAAATTACACTAGAATAACATTCAAAACCCTAGTGTTCATCAAGTTCTATATAACCCACTAATCACTTACAATGGTGGACATGGATTTCACTAGAATTTAGCATGATTTCAACATGTACTTGTCTATGGTTTACTCCTAGACATTTTAATGTTCCTATTTCATCTACAATTCACACATGCATCATCAGATTTCGAGTTCTCAAATTTCATGAGAATTTCAAGTAGAGAATTTTTATAAAATTTTGCATACCTTATGATCTCCTTTCGATGGGGATCATTAATCTTAGCTCGGATTTCTTTTTGGATCAGATTTGAACCTTCAATTTATGAGTTTTGTGATGAACTAGGGCTTTAGGGGAGCTGGGGATCGCCCCCTGCTCTGGTCGATCTCAACAACACACAAACAAGTGTGTTTGAGTTTAATTTATTTAGTTTTATTAATATTAGTTTTCATTTAGACACTTTTGGCCCTCCAACTTTCATTCTTTATTTGTTTTAACTCTTTAACTACTCACAACTCATTTTCTAACTAGGTTATTGTAATTCCTAGTTAGTTTATTTTTCTCATTTATTCCCAACGTTATTGTATTATAAGAATTTGTATTTTCGGGGTGTTACAAGTCCACTCCCTTAAAAGGGTTTCGTCCCCGAAACCAGAGTACATACCGAATAATGTAGGGTAGAGACGTCGCATCTCCTCTTCGGACTCCCATGTAGTGTCCGAACCTTTCCTATGCTCCCACTTGATCTTGACTTGATAGATTTGTTTATTTCGCAAGTGCTTAACCTTTAGATCTAAAATCTCTATTGGCCTTACCGCATAATTCAGGCGATCATCCACCTCGATATCGTCGTAATGGATATAAGTTGTTTCCTCTGCTAGACATTTTCGTAGCTGTGATACATGAAACGTGCCATGTATTCCACTCAACTCTTCCGGTAGCTCGAGGCGATAGGCTACCTTACCAACCCGTTCGATGATTTTAAATGGCCCGATAAACCTCGGGCTTAGTTTCCCTCTTTTTCTGAATCTGATAACGCCCTTCCATAGGGAAACCTATAACATAACCATGTCGCCTATCTGAAATTCAATCAGTCTTCGTCTTTTATCGGCATAAGACTTTTGCCTATCTTGGGCTGCTTTCAAATGGGCTCGCACCACTTCAATTTTCTCATTAGTGGCCTGAACTATATCTTTATGTGCCAATTCACGCGGACCCACTTCACCCCAATACACCGGCGTTCT
>JARYGA010055715.1:0-42369 GCA_030545235.1 Helianthus tuberosus
TAAAGTTTCGTTATCGTATGAGAAAGTTATGATCAAATTCGTGTGCGAAGGGTTAAAGCGTAAACGTTGAAAGTTAGGACTTTTCGGGTAACAATAAAGTTAACCGGGGACTTAACAAAGTGGGTATATATTTTAAAGCCCTTATAAATCAATTTGAAGGATTCAAGATGCAAGAAACAAGTGTCTAAACGAAGTTTGAAGAGCCAAGGATCAAAACGCAATAAATCGTAAATTCTGATTTGCTGCAGGAGGGCCTCGCGCCACGCGAAGGTCCCAAGGGGGAGGGGGGCTACGTGTCGCGCTAGGGGTCACCAGTTCGGAATTTCTTGGGTTTTTGCTTGCTAAGTGCTTTCTGCTCGATTTTATCCGATTTTCCACATAAAGGGCGACCCCTAGGCACCCCCTAAGCACTAGGAACACTTGTTAATCAGTTGTGGTGAGATGTAGACTTGTGTGTCAACTTCTTATGGTGATTAAATCACTATATAAAGCCCTTAGTTTGCAACAAGTTCTTCACACCTTCTCTTGCACTTCCTGATCATTTCTGGAGCTCAAGACCCCTCTCAAGTGATCACAAATCGTTCATAGGACTCTTGTAAGTTTGCTTAACCTTCTTTAATTGAGTTTAGCTTAGTTATTTAGCTAAAAGTCAAACCGTCGTAATTACGGTTTGACTTCGAGATTAATTAATAATGGCTCAGTCAAATCTCGAATTAAAAGTAGTTATAAGTTGGTAATTATGTGGGTAATAAACCCTTAAAAGGGTTCCCCCTGATTCCCACTCTAACTAGGTCTAATGTCGGGTCAAACGTACTAATAAAAAGTCAACAGGATACTTAGTTTCTAAATTATGCATGATTAGCAATGTAGAACACATACAACCTGTTTGATCCTTAATATAACTTGGTAATTAGTGTAAGAACATGTCTAAACATATTCAACCCGACAATTTACTGATTAGACCCGGTTCGGAACCGAAAGTCGCAAAGCTTTGACTTTTGCTTTGACTTCAGTTCTGACCCGTTTTGTTATGTTTTAGAAATACCTTAGAGCCTTATTTGGACCAGGTAACATGCTTGTATAACCCTCCTTGATTATACACCATGGTTCATTAGTTAACCAATTAATACGCATGATTCTGTTAATTGCTCATATGTTGACCATTATGCCCTTTCACCTTAAAACGTGATTTGTGAAAATGTAAAAATGTAGAAAACTTAGTTATTGATATATAAACTTGTATGCAAAGTTTGACATCAGTTCGAGGTGTAGATTAAGAGTTATGCTCGTTAGCGTAAAATGAAAGCTTTATGTTAATTAAACGGCGTAATTAGCGTATAGCCTACTTAAACATACTTTTTGATATCAAACTCTTTACCCACTGATGTAATATATTATTTTGGGATTTTTGAAGATTTTTAATAAATTTTAGGCTAAGCATAACTTATAGTCGTAGGCTTAATCCGGTAATTGTCGGTTTTGCCCTTTCGGGCTATAAAATGAGTTTTACACATCTAATTGACTCCAAACCTTTTGCTACTGATCACATATGTTAAATAAATTATTTTAAGCCTTCTGGAATAATAAAAATATCAGCTTTAAGTATCGAACCCGGAAACGGCTTCTAATGGCCTTTTTAAGCGTTTTTAACGCATAGTATGTACTAGAATTATTTTAAACATACAAGGGTTGATACCTACTGATATTTGAGGCAATTTATAATATTTTAATAGTAAGCAAAAGTTGTTTAACTCAGACTTCAGTTTTGAGCTTTACGGCTTATGTGAAATTACCAAAATGCCCCTACGGTGCATAGTTTGGTTATAATTGATGAATTTCACATATATACTTTACCCTAATGTTATAACTTAGTAAAATAAGTATTTTTTCTGATTACATCAGACCTGTAACTCAGATAAATACTTAAACTCTTTTATAACCTCTTAAATGACCAAACTACCCCTACGGGGAATAGTTTGTGTTTAAATTCGTTTCGGGCATAATACAAGACAACTTACTGATGTCACAACATATATGAAGCATATTAACTTAGGAAACCTGTAATTGGCTCCTATGAATACCCGTTACGCTTATTACGCGTTCGGTTCGGTTTATGTAACTAGTTTACATAAATTAGCCTAAACGGGTCAAACCTTATCGGTTTTATCTCAAAATCCAGAATGTGTATGAAATACCCATATTAAGAAAGTCTCTGAACTTGTTGGGTCTAAATCACATTCTATCCGGTCTTCGCTTAATCGTGCGTACGAACCGTATTTTTGAAACTAACCGGTCTAAGCTTAAGCTTAATTAAAGACCCGTTAGGATTCTAATAGGTTATTATAAACCTTCGTTCCAGATTAGGAGTACCAGTAAAAGCTACTTGCATTTTGCTTATTGTGACTATTACATTGCTCAGGTAAATACTTTTAACTTATTTTCCCTATACGGGCTTGGGTTACGGTATATAGAATACCGCTTGATCGGGCATCAAATCTTCCATCGTTGAGTGGTTAATTGAATAATTTGATCGGCTCGTTTAAACAGTCTTGTTACTTAAAGCCTTTGGGGGGTTAATGACCATGTCCCGGATATCCTTGGCATCATTTTACGAAATGGCCACGACTTAAGCGCGGGGTGTAGGCGTACACCCGTCAGTGCACAAAAGAATAATGTGGTGTGTCTATTGATCTTTAACCCGGACACGATCCGGGCTACTGAACGCACAAGGAACATGTAATTCGTTCACAAGATTATATATTTAAATAATTCTCCCAAGTTAAATAAAATGTTTATGCCACGTGCATCCAAATCAATTTTCAATCATTTTCCAAAATGAGTCAGTTGATTGTATTTACCAGTGTAAACTGACGTATTTTCCCAAAAAGATTAAATGCAGGTACTAAGCGTAATTGGCTGGGATTTCTCCTTAGCATCACTAGAAGTCTCGCAAGCTTAAGATGCCTACCGTCTGTTGAACTATTATTTATTTTTGATCCTTCTGTGGACAAACATTCAACTGTTGTGATATACGATATTACAAACATTATTAAAGTTGAATTATATTTTTCAATTGCTTCCGCTGTGCATATTTATATATTGTGTTGTTTGACTATTATGTTGCCAACCACGTCACGATACTCCCCTACCGGGCCCACCGGTGACATGAGGAAATCGGGGTGTGACAGGTTGGTATCAGAGCCAACATTGAGTGAATTAAACACTAGCCTTTTGTGTTTAATCTCAATAACACAATTGCACATATCTAAACTTTCGAGTCTAGACATATAACATAGGACAGATTCTACCTTGTTTGGTTTTTGTTTTGTACTTTAATTTTTATATATTGTTGTTGTTATCTCATGCTATATTGACAGGATTAACAAAAATGCCGCCAAGATTCTTTAGAAGAAGAGGACGTGGAAAGGGGCCAATCATCGCCCCCAATGACAACGAGGCAGGACCTTCGAATGTACGAGCTCCTTCCACCACGGAGAGTGACGATCCCCGGCAGAACTGGAGGAACCTCTTCGATAACACATGCAATTTTTTACAAAGAAACAAATCACTAATGGTTGTGACGTATAAATTATTTTTGTGGAAAATAATTATAACGTCGGTTATACATTGTTTAAAAGAATATGGTTTTAAACGGATAGTACATGAAAATACTTGGACATAAACAACTTGAGAGTTGTTAAAATGACTAAAAGTCAAAGACGAAACATCAAATGTATAACCACATCATGAATGAGTAATGAAAGAACGCAGTGAGTGTATTGAGATGAAATACACTAACGACATTCATGTCGCATACTTCATTAGAAGTCATTGAAAAATTCACAAGTGTGAATTCTAACATATGAAAGTAAAAATACTATATGTTATTGTATACCTTTAATAAATCTTGCGAGATTTATAAGTAGATGCGTCTACCACTTGATTATTGTTAGATCTATATGAAGATTTTACCTTCATTTGGGAGAGCATCCCAAATATACATGTCTCATAATGAATAACAATAGATGTGTGCAAATCACTTATGGCAAAATTATGAATGCCATGTTGTTGAGTGTCAATCTAGTTGACTCTATATCACACATAATAGTGATTGTAGATGAGAAACATTCATCTTGTTGGTGATGAATGTGTTCACCAAGTGACTTGGATTAATGCTTATGTTTAAGTACTTATGAGTCAATGGTAGATCGTTGTCGATCAAAGGTAAACTAGTTATGTTCCTTAAATGAATGCTGAAATTTAGCTTTGTGCTATATACAATAATTTGTGAGACCTTCCTAAATATCGATGTTTTAGGATTATGAATAAGTCTCATTATTTTGTCTTAACAAGGGATGAATGTTGCAAAGTGATATTATGATATCCTTAGGGCTGTGAAGAATCAGAATGATGCATCTTCTGTTCACAAGCTAAAGTATTGTAGTCTAAAGCATGCTAGACTAGTACTTGGTTAATTATGGGTCTTGACGGAGACTAATTAACTCTAAACATTCAAATGTGTATGAACACAAAAAGAATTTGTGTATGGACAAAGTTGAGAGAGAATTTTCATTCATTATAAGGAAATGACATGTAACTTTTAAAAGTTTGTTTGAAAAGCTAATGAGGAGAACTCATTGTCTAAGCTTATTCTAGATGTTAAATTAGAATTATTCTAAGTTGGTGACAAACTTATGACAATGGCATGTGTTGCTTTGGTCAGCTCGGAAGCTTGTGTAAGCTAATGCAATATGAGTTGAATTCACTGATACAATAAGGTTGGTCTTGTTCAATCATATGTGTATAAATGTCGCCATAAGTGGTGTTACGGAAATGTTGATCAAATGGCAGGAAATGTGGGGGAGGAACCATTTAAGAAACAACCCTATAAGGGTATGTAGAAATGGTTCTCATTAACACATCTAAATGTTATTCAATAACACTTAAATGTGGGGGGTGTCTTGCATTTGTTTTTAGCAATAAGGATTTTGTAATCCAATCTAACATTGCAAATAGACGACTAAGTGGAGGACACAAAGGTCGTAGTGCATAATGGAGATGTGTTTGCCTTAAATGATACACGTATCTTACAAAGACATATGTTATAACTAGATTCAGATGGCCACTGAGGTTATAGTCTTAGAAGTTGACAATAGGCAAAATTAACTTACGAGTTAAGAACACATCATGACAACTGATCTCAAATACGCAAAGTTATTTGCTAATGTTATGGATCCAACAACCTGAGGGTTTATTAGAG
Organism: Helianthus tuberosus; assembly: GCA_030545235.1. NCBI lineage: Eukaryota > Viridiplantae > Streptophyta > Magnoliopsida > Asterales > Asteraceae > Helianthus > Helianthus tuberosus. The sequence goes on from JARYGA010055715.1 coordinate 5,261, forward strand.
ATCAAGTTGTGGAATGGGACTGAAGCCCTTGAAAAATGAAGTTCATATGATGGAAACCTAACTCAGTAGACTGGAGATCCCAAGAATTGAGTTCAATAGGAAAACCTAATTGTATGAATAAGCGAGGTTACTGTGGGGGAATAACCCTACGCATTTAATAAGGTAGTTTATTATAAATATTAATAAACTTCCTAGTCCATTCCTAAAAGTGACAAGTATGAGGCTAAGCATAATATGTGGTAAATGATTTGGATAGATCACGATAACCACAATGCTTTTAATGATCTAAGGAGAATCACCTATGTTAGAGAGAAGTGGGGTCGCTTCGAATGGAATTGAGGGCACAATTCCTAGAGCTCTCGCAGAACCAGGAAAGTGTTCCACGACCATTATTGGACACGACTATGAGGAGATGACCCGGCTAGGGAGAGTCTTGTGTGAAGTGTATTGTCGTCTACACAAACGGCAGACGAGTTCAAAGACATCGAGATCTACTCAGAGCTAAAGGGCTAAGTGCATTTCATGAGCGAAGTTTCAAAGGGTAACACCTACCTATCGTATGCAAAACTCAACTGTCGAGGTTCCATTGGAAATTTTATGTGTTTTGAACAATCTCCATTCATGTGGGGGATTGTTGGGAAAATTAGTGAATGGATATTTAGTTAATTTATAATTTAGTTTTTTTTATTATATACTATTAAAATTTAGTGAAATTATAATTACTAATTAAACTCCTTCATATGGTGAAACTCTTGAGTAGAGTTTTATATCACTTGATTAGCTTTTATTAGAGTTTTTATGGCTCTAATTAAATCACTAATTAAGTGAAACTTTTATTAGAGTTTTATGTCTCTAATAAAATCACCACTTAAGAAAAACTCTTCATACACACAACTCTTGTAAAAAATGGTAGGCTATGTGACTCATTGGAATTATGATAAAACTACAAGAGAAAGATAATATGTATGAAGAATTCTTGGAGAAGTGGTGAAGACTTGAACATCCATATGTTGGGAATTATAGAGAGATAAGTTTTCTCTACTCGATTCCATCACTTTCATATCATTATTTTTCCACAAGTTCAAACACTATAATTCTATTCGGTGTAACATCGGGTGTGTGGCCATTTCCGGCAGTACATACTGCTTCGGCTGTTGTACCCTGGGAGACAGACGCGTCGTCTTTAGTAGAGGCGCGGAATCTGTTTTAAGGGAAGCGTGTTGAACACGTGCCTCAACCAAAATCGTCAACGTTTTAGTGTTCTCTTTGTTGTAGTCAAAGAGTATTTTTCAAGACTCAAGATGATGAATACTCGAGTCTAGGATGCTATCAAGTGCGCGTGAAGGACCCACCAGAGATGCGGCTTGAATCAAGATTGGTATATATAATTATATTATATATTCTTTTTATTTAGTTATTGCAACCGATATTGTACTATGATATTTCCTACGAATAACGAGAGTCTCGTTATTATATATTTTGTAATTATATTTTACAAAAGGTGAACCTAATTCCTACAATTAGATTTTATGATTGGTTGGAGGATGGTTTGAAGAATATGCAAGTCTTGACTTGTGAATGTTGGGCTTTTGTTGTTGTTTCGGTAATTGAGAAGAAGGAAAGTAAGGCCTAATATTATTACCGGGAACACAAAAGTCTAAGCAACATAATTTAATGTCGAATTCCGATTGAGTTCATATACAATTTGAAATCCGGAGTCCAACGCCATTCCCCTTCATTTTCCCTCCCATGGCTTGACACTTGATCGCGTTCATAAGGGGTGAGCAACTGGTGGTTGCTTCCCTTTTACCTCACTATGTATTTTGTTTTTGTTTTCAAACTCAGCTCGAGTTTGTTCAGGTGTTCTTATTGCACCTGTTGGGGGTTATGACCGAGACCCGGGTTGATTGTGGAGCTCCTTCTAGGGAGGTGGGTACTAGCTCCTCAGGAGGGGTTTAGTCATTCCTATTTAGGGGTTTCCATTGTTTCCCGAATGGTAGGGCAGGGTCCTAGGGGTTCCCAAGGATAACGACGCATATTAAGTGGACCAATTATGTTCGAATGAACAAAAGAAGGCCTTGTGGGACTTGGTCTCCACGTATTAGGATCTTTTTGTTGTAGTTGGGGATGCCTTGAAGGTTATCGTTAAATGGCTGTGTGGGGAGTGTATGTCTCTACATACCCTCCTTCGGACTTGCCATCATGCAAACGGGATGGCACGGTTCAAGTTAGGAACAGGTGAGGTGGACAAGTTCATTGTGAGGATTCCAAAGCCTCGAGAGGTGAGTGAGGTTGTTTCCTTGGGGGGTGGTGGTGGACGAGGCCCTCCTTGAAACGGGTTTTCTCCCTCCATATCAATATTGTTAGGAGCATCCCTTATAGTAAACACATGGCTTTTGCCCATAACTTAACTAGTGACTTGTACAAGGTAATGCCTATGGCAGAGTCTGTTGAGATGTGGATTAGACTTTTGTTATAACAACCCTCCTTGAACCCTTAAACGTGGCCCTAAACGTTCATAATATACCCCGTATGCAAGAAACGGACCCATAATACCCATATATTTATAAAAATCAAGAAAAACAAAAAATATATAAGGTTGTCGCGATCCGCGACCCAGACACCCTTGGTCTCTCGCGGGGCACGAGGCCCAGTAACTTGCCGGGCAGACAAAAGCGCCACGTGTCGACACGTGGCAAGTCTATACTCGATGACCCATCAACCCTAAACCCTAGTATACTTTCTCGCGGGCAACGAGAGAGTTAGTAGATGTGCTTTGCGGGCCGCGAGCCGCCATTGAATCCGCCTATAAATAGGTTGGACGAGCTCATTTGGAATTCGTTCAAAATTTCTGAATTCTCTCAACTTTCTGTTAGTAGAAATTATACCCGGGCATAATACCCCTATAAAGCGAAACTCTGCCTCGTTGTAAGTATTATAACCCTGTTGTTACCCTACACGATCGATTTAGGGCTCCGTAACGCATGTCAAGGCTCTGCCTGACTCAGTCGTTGGAGTTTTGTCTCGTGTTACACCCGATTGATATAGGACTCCGTAATGCATGTCAAGGCTCTGCCTGACTCAGTCATTGGACTTCTATCTCGAGTTGTACGGTTAATGTGATTCGGGTTATTTTACTAACACGCGTGCATTGTTTAATTTAATAGATAATAAACATGAGATACACGAGGAAGCTATAGTAGTATCACCTAAGTCAACAATGCGAGTCATTCTCCTTTTGTAAACCTTTTATAAAAACCTCAAATGTTTTAATAATACTTAAATAGTGATTGAGTTTTTGTATTCTACAATTACTGCCGGTATGTTGGGGTTTTGTATACAAAGTACGAAAGACGTTACCATTGGACAAAGAGTTAGCCAGTGAGTAATATGACCTACAAGTCTGGTGTGGATAGTACTGAATGAGTAATTGTGTAGATATAAACATTGTAATCACCCTCAATACTGTGGAAGTTATTTAAACTATTTTGATTAAACTGGGATGCACTCGCCAGTATTTCTTACTGATAAAACCTTTTTAAAATGCGTTTCAGGTAACAAAATATGAAAGCCAATAGATGCCAGCTGGAGAGCACGGAAAGTTTGGAAAGTGGCTATAAAAGTTACCTAAATAAAAAGGAGTTTTTGTTTTCAATAATTAGGGTTTATCCCTACAAATGTATTATCAAATGAACTTGGGTTTCTATCCCAATGTTTTATTGTTATAAAAAAATTGGTGTTTTACTTTGATAAAAATATTTCCTAACTATGGTCGATGTATTCCGCTGCTAAATTAATAAACACCGATACCACCATCTATCTGATCTCGCGGCACCCGCTCCCGGGCAGGGGTCGGGGGTTGCGACAGGATGTGGTATCAGAGCTACAGCCACTGGTTTAAGCCAAAGAAGTGTTCTGCTGACACTTAAATTCTGTGTTAAAAAATAACTTATGTGATTATGTGTAAATATTGTTTTGTGTTATTTGACTATTTGTTAGTTTACAGTATGAGTGAGCAAGATACGTCAGACGCTTATTGTCACATAGCTAGTTCACCAAAAGATGAAGGAACATCATCTCAACCTAATCCCTCAGGATACTCAGCCGATACTGAGGAGGGAATATTTATTTTTAAGGCACAGTTTGAGGAACCCTTCATTATTAAGAAGAGAGGCTGGTTTAATAGAGGAGCACAGGAGAGAAGAAAGAGAATGAAGAAGTTACAACAACAGAGAGCAATAGTCAGAGCTAATAGGGAAGCAAATGCACAAACTCAGGAAACAGTCATTAGGCCACCATGGGAAGAGGAACTAGATAGACAGTTGGCAGATTTCCATATGCTAGCCACTACAGCCGTAGACTCTAACCTAAACCAAATAGCTGAACCGCCACTATTGCCTTTATTCCCAAACCAACAAATGCTAGAACCAAACCAAGAAAACCAATTCCCGATACATGCCTTTGACCCCAACGAGTTACCTAGAATCCCAACCCCAATGCCTTTAGAACGTGATCCGTGGTGGGATGACGATAGAACATTTTTTGAAATGAATAGCGCAAATCCTTACGAGGAACCCGTACCCCGTAACCCTGACCCAATAAACTCACCAATGAGTCGAGAATGTGTGCAGGAACTCCGTCAATATGGAGAAAGTTTAGTAAATGAAGGGAATAGAATCCGACAGATAGGGAAGAAACTAGTTTGGAAATATGATGACAATGAAATGCAGTATTGGATAAATAATACCTAGAATAATACCTAGATATATGTGTAATTTTGTATTTTGATGAAATATATATATATATAGGGAGGGGATCATGAGAAAACTACATCTAAATGAGAAAACTAGAAAACTAACTAAAAAAACCTAAAAAAAGCTAAAAACATACCCAATTTTTTTTTACAATTTTTTTTATAAAAAAATCGCTATTTTTTATATATAAAAAATTTTTCAAAAAAAAATTGTTGTACTGCACATGTGCATTATATGTGTACTACACATGTACCACCATCTATCTGATCTCGCGGCACCCGCTCCATGGCAGGGGTCGGGGTTGCGACACGATTGAGTTTCAAATTTTGTCATTTATCTTTATAGTGAATTTCTGGCGGTGTCCTTTATCTTTCAAATTGACGAGTCTTGTGCTTAATGTTTTAAAATGTTGCACGTTATGTCCTTTAGCCCTAACCCAATTAAATTTTTATGTTAAATATGGTCATGTGACTTGCACATGAGGGTATTATTGTCATTTCACTTTTCATGGACTAGTTGTATAAATAAATTAAATACCTAACCATTAAAAAATTAAAATTTAAAATTTAAATGGGTCCCACCCAAACGTCTCACCCAATCAGCCCCAACCATCTTTGTGGGACCCACCACCACCAACAATCATCTTCAACGCAACACCTTTGTTCCCCCCTCTTCTCCGGTTGTAAATTTTGCAACTGAAATCACAATTAGTGTTTCAAAAACTGTTGCAAATCATTTGCAAGATTTCCGATAGTTGAAGCAGCCTCTAAATTTGGTCTCAACAAAACCAATTTAATGAATGGCTAGTTGTGCTTTTTACACGTATTGACTCAACAATGGGGATTGCATAGATCTCTCAACTCAAAGAGCTCAAAGAGCTTCATGGGATCCATTCCAGCTTCAATTGGCAAGCTTAGGAATCTTGATTGGCTAGATCTCACTGATAACAAGCTCACAGGGAGTATACCAGTTTCTAACCAGAGTACACCGGTTCTTGATATGTTAACTAATGCCAAGCACTTGTATGTTTGTAAAGTCTCTTTACTTTCCCCTTAGTCGAGTTCCTAAAGAAGAAGATGACTTGTGTTCTTATTGTTTTCAGTCACTTAGGGGACAACCAGCTTTCGGGTTATATCCCACCAGGGCTCTTCAACTCCAACATGAAACTACTTCATCGGAGAAGTGGGGGTGGGGAACAAAGGTGTTGAAGATGATTGTTGGTGGTGGTGGGTCCCACAAAGATGGTTGGGGCTGATTGGGTGAGAGGTTTGGGTGGGACCCATTTAAATTTTTTTAATGGTTAGGTATTTAATTTATTTACATAACTAGTTCCTGAAAAGTGAAATGACAATAATACCCTCATGTGCAAGTCACATGACCAGATTTAATAGAAAAATCTAATTGGGTTAGAGCTAAAGGACATAACGTGCAAGATTTTAAAAGATTAAGTACAAGACTCGTCAATTTGAAAGATAAAGGACACCGCCTGAAATTCACAATAAAGATAAAGGACAAAATTTGAAATTCACTCTTGAATTCCAATGAAAGTGATTTTCTTGGTTGCAGAGCGGGGTTATAAAGAATTGGGCAATCTTTGGTGTAGTTTTGATGTTTTTTTAATGATCTCCAGTTTCTACCATCTTCTTGGTAGTTTTCCTTTTGTTGATCAACTAGTAGTTGCCTCGCCCGCGTTGCGGGGCTATGGCCGAATAATTATCAATCCATTAAAAAACAGTACGATAATTTTGCTAGAAAAAAACTAAAACGATGATAAGACCGTAATTTTTGGCTCAGGGCAAAACTGTAATTTTTTCAGGACTAATGAGCGAGTGTTAGACAGCTCCTTGACACCGAAAAAAATTAATCGGAGTCAACCAATAAAACAAAAAACTTTATAGTTTTGCTAAAAAAACTAAAATGATGGGAAAACATAATTTTGAACTGCGGGCGAAATCATATTTTTCATTCAGGGATAAAATCGTAAATTAAATGGACCAATGGGGAGTGGCAGGCAGCTGCCGTCATGACTGTAATTTTCACTGGGGGCAAAATTGTAATTTAACAAGGAAAACAAACAAAACGATGGAGAAAATGTAAATTTAAGTTGAGGGCAAAATCGTAACTTGGCTGTGAGAAAAAAAACCCTAATGGCAAAACTGTAAATTTAAACGGGGCAAAATCGTAAATTTGAACCAATGGCAAAATTGGAATTCTTAGCTGGGAGCAAAAGCGTAAATTTATTTTTGTGTGGGGGTAAAAACATAATTTTGAACTTATGACAAAATTGTAATTTAAAGGGGAAAAAACTAATGGCAAAACTGTAAATTTAAACGAGACAAAATAGTAAATTTGAGCCGCGGGCAAATTTGAAATTTTTAGCTGGGAGCAAAAGCGTAAATTTATTTTTAAGTGGGGGTAAAATAGGGGTGCTAAACAAGTCGTGTTTGCGGGTTGGCGGGTTCAACCCGACCCGAACCCGAAAATTTTACACGAACTCAAATCTGACCCGAACCCGAAAATCGTATCATACATATGAACCTGAACACGACCCAAAGTGTTGTGGGTTGACCCGAACACGACCTGTTCAACCCGAATTTTTTAATTTTTTTCTGAAATTAATATATTAAAATTAAATTTACTTAAAAAACACAAACGTATTTAACACAATTATGTTTAAATTATAAAATCTTGTGTTAATTTCTTTTTTAAGTTATAATTATGTCATAAAATACATAGCCCATTTAATTTATGATATAAAATACATTGTAAAAAATATAATATAATATAATATAAATGTGTTAAACGGGTCAACCCGCCAACCCGGCCTGGTTGACCCGAACCCGACCCGTTAACCTAAACGGGTTCGCGGGTTCAATCTGAAATTGACCCGAACCCATTTAGACTAAACTTAAACCCGCAAATTTCGTGTTAGGTTCGTGTTGTGTCAGAAATTCACACCCCTAGGGTAAAAGCATAATTTTGAACTGATGGCAAAATCGTAAATTTAAAGCGGGATAAAATCGTAAATTTGTTGAGCCAATTTGAGAGTGCCAGACAGCTGCCTGACGCTATTCCCTTTGCCGCCCATGTGAGCCAATAGATGGCCAACACCGCCCATTTCACCCAACAGGTGAAAATCACTATTACCGCCGATTGAATTTGTAGATGTTGATTAATGATTAATTAATAATATTATCTTTCTTGCAGTTAAAAAATGTAACAGAAATTAATAGTTTGATTTTTACTTGATTGGTCATACTGTTTATATGCATGTACCTTTTCACATTTAAGAATTAACTTACAAAAAAATATTAAATTATTAATTGAGTGAAATCAGAAGTTCCTTAGGGTGTTAGGAGTGGTTAAACACTTGAGAGTGGCAAACTAAAAATTCAACCAATCAGAGTGCGCCACGTCAATCAGTAAAAAATGTTTAAACTTCGATGAAAAGTGTTGGCAATCGTTTAGACATTTGGTGAAATGGTAAACTTAAAAAAAAAAAAAAGGTGTGATTGGTTGAGATTGGAATGGACCCCACCCCACAATACCCTCTCTCTCAATCATCTTCCCTGCGTCGGCATGCACACCCCGATCCCCTTGATGTTCGGCATCGGCAAAGGGTTGGCGGCGGTGTTTGCCGCGCGGCAAACCCCTTTGCCGACACCTTTGCCGACTCCACTCCTAACACCCTTACAAGTATGGAGTTAGACACACGTATAAAATACCTTATATTATTGTGGGTTCCTCACTTCCTCGTGGGAGACAATCTGCAATCATTATGAGTTATAATGTCATGTATTCGACCAAGTATGCCCCAAAATTCACTCATCAATGTTTCCAAATTCTTTTTGTCACTTAATGAAACTATAAGACCGAGAGGTATGGGGCTCGTCCCCGGGCCGTCCCCCGTCTTGGGCCGTCGCACACCGCCCCCTTGGGGCCCGTCTCGGCGCCATCGTCGGCAAAGAGACGTTGGAGACGGAGCTAACTTTTTGAAATGGTGGGCCCCCTAACGGTAACATTCGATTATTTAAAAAAAAATCACCCCACCACTATAAATTAAACCACTTTTCACCCCATTTTTTTACCAAATACTTCCACTTTTCACCCCAATTTTATAAAAAAAATCCTCTCCCAACCTTAAAAAAAAATATATGGATCCCTACAACCCATATAATCCCAACTCAAGTTCACTCCCGTTTTCGTCACCCGGCTACACACCCGTAAAGGACAACTCTTTTGCGGGTTACCAACAAATGCCCAACGCTTTCAACCAACGAAACCAATACCCTATGCAACAACCCAACATTCCATTCAACCCAATGCAAATGCAACAACCCAACATGCCGTTCAACCAAATGCATATCAAATGCAGCAACTAATGCAAAACCCGCTAAATATGCCATATCAACCATCGCCACAAGCACGTCCAACACAAATCGAGGAACAAGATGATGACGTAGAGGTTGTGCCAGAAACGCAACCTGAACCTTCAAAAAAGAAAAATACAAAGGGAAAGGGTAAAAAAGAAGACGCAGACGCCAAACAACAACGGCCATGGTCAAAAATTGAGGAAGAAGCGTTGGCGAAGGCATATATCAGCTCTTCAACGTCTCCTATAATCGGTAAAATATTATTATTGTTAGAAAATTATTTTTTGTACATTATATTATTATTGTTATTAAATATTATTTGTACATTATATTTTTGTTAAAAAATATTATTATTGTTACTAACATTTATTTGTACACTATATTTTTCTAACAAAATATTATGATTATTGTTACTAACTTGTAGGGAACAATCAACAAAGCGATGGGTTTTGGCAAGAAGCCCTTGATATATTCCACGCGATTATGGAACAAGGCGAGTACAGAACCATTGATTCTATTAGCTCCAAGTGGCGCAAGATGAATACGTTGATCCAACGCTTTTGTGGGTTTTATAACACAACGCTCGCCAACAAACCGAGTGGGTGGAACCACGAAAATGTTTTCAATGAAGCGTTGCGTTTATACGAAAATGAGAACAAAACTTCTTTCCCACATGTCCGTGCTTGGCAAGTTGTAAAGGATCAACCAAAATGGAAGGGAACTCCAAATGAGGTTGCAAGCGCGAAACGAGCAACGAAACGGTCTAAAACTTCCGAGTCAGGAAGTTATAGCGTTGGCGGCTCAACCGGTCGTTGCCAAATAAATATCAACGACGAGCTCGACTATGCGGAGGAGCCGATTGGAGAGGAAGAACGTCCCCCAGGAAGGGACAAAAGTAAAAATATAGCGGCTGGAAAAAGGAAACAAGCCGCATCAGGAAGTGGTGGCGGTTCGAAGTTGGAAGGTATTACGGCCGAGTTGAAAGCATTCAACCAAACCTTTACCGAGACGCAAACCGAGAAGGTAAAGGTAAAGAAACGACAAGCTGAGGAGAAGCAAAGGAGGCAAGAAGAAGCGCAGCAGTTGGAGGAATGGAAAATAATGACCACCGACCTTAGCGAATATCCACCGAAAGACGGTCCCATTTTACAAATGATGAAGGAAAAAATTAGGAAAAAATGGAGTGGGAGGGTGTAGTTTTTTTAGATGTAACTTTAGGTTTTTTTAAGTGTGTTTTTTTTAGTTTTTATTTAAATGTAACTTTAGGTTTATTAAAGTGTGTTTTCTTTTTTTTAGGTTTTATTTAAATGTAACTTTAGGTTTTTATTTAAATGTAAGTTTTTTATTTACTTTGTTTTCATTAATTAATTAAATCAAAAAAAGAATAATAAAAAAATGGGGGAGGAGCATCCACCACACCCTTGGGTAGTCCCCAAGGGGATGGTTCTCCACCTATGCTTAGTTGGCGCCTATGTGGCGGATAGTCCCTTTAGGGACTATAAGGGACTATCTTCACCGTACCATTTGGTCTAAGTGGTTTAGAATTATTTATTCAATGTCAATTTCAAATTTATAAACGGTTTGATACAAATAATCTATTATTATCGCCTAGACCGACATGTTTTACTAGTTTAGCGGGTTTTTTTTTTTAACTTAAACTTCATTAACCACAAGCCGACCCAAACCGGGCCGACCATACACAACAGACAAAGAAAATACTTTCATATTTACAAAGGAAACCCACTCTTCCCAACCTATCCCTTTATATTTCGATCTATTCGAGAACCAAAGAAAACCCAAAGACTTAACCTCACTGAGAATGCTTTCAATCTTGACCGGGCAATTTGAGAAAATCAACTTATTCCTCGCTCTCCACAAACTCCAACACGCAGTAATGATAATGCCATGAACCGCATCTTTCTTTTTTTTCCGATCCCCGAAGGGTCTTGTGAACATCGAGGAGGTCATTAAGCGAAAACGCAAAAATATTAGGAATTTTGCACCACCTACTAATGCCGAACCAAACGCTAGCATCCACGATATATCCAATGAATACGTGATCAGCAGCTTCATCAGCTGCATTACACATACGGCATGATCCTTCACCAACTTGAATGTTTATTTTCCTTAAAGCTTCACCAGTCGGGATTCTATCCAACTCCATCCTCCAAGTATGAATGTTACATTTAGCTGGGACCCACTTACACCAATCCATCACGTATCTATTGTCCAGAACTCGGTTCGCCTGAATGAGTCTTTTAACTTCCTTAACCGTGAAGACCCCATCCAGGGCGGAAATCTAACTCCAACTATCATCAGTATCAGAACACTGAAGAGGATCCAGGGTTTAGGGGTGTTCATGAGCCGATCCGATCCGATTGAGGGTCTGCTCATGCTCGGATTGAATTACAACCGATCCGATCGGATCGAATTTGCAAAACCGAGCACAAAAGAGATGCCCATGCTCGGATTGAATTTGAATCGATCGGATCGTTTTCGCTCAGTTTTTATCAAATCATAAACTAAAATCGAGCGGATTGTTTTCGCTCGGTTTCGCTCAATTGAATTATAAGGTTGCGTTCAACAAAAACAAATCCTAACTTAATTAAAACATGTCCAAACACTTTACTAACAAAAACAATACATAACTAAAATCATGATTCTAAAAATGTTTTTAACAATATCAAGAAGCACAAAATAAAGTGCGAAATACAAATTGTCATTTAGTTCAAAAGCCATAAACTTCTTCTTTAAGCTTGATCATCTCCATCCACAAAATTTAACTTCAAATCAACATATAACCTATAAGTTGGGCTAGTATTTGGGCTTTTAATTTTTTTGGGCTAGTATATTTTTTAGTCTTTAAAATCTATAATATATATATATATATATATATATATAGGGGGTGGATCATGAGAAAACTAGTTTAAATGAGAAAACCAAAAAACTAACCAAAAAAGCCTAAAAAAAACCTAAAAACATATCAAAAAAAAAAAAACTTTTTTTTTGTTGTACTGCACATGTGCACTAATACATAAATCTTAAACCACTTAACCCACCCCCACCGACACCCCCCAAAAACCTAAACCTCCCCCCCACCCCACCCCCAAAAAACCTAAATTCACCTTCCCACCAAAAGCCTAACCCCCCAAAAGCCTAACCCCCCCCACCCCCCAAAAACCTAAACCCCCCCTCCCCCCCACACCCAAAAACCTAATCCGAATCCTCCAAAAAAACTAACCCTAAAAGCTAAACTAGACTCAAAAGGCTAATTTTAAGCATGTAATGCAATTGTAGTACATGTTATATTGCACATGTGCACTACTATAATAATAGTATTGAAAACAAGACGACACCATAAATCTTTTTTTATGTCATAAAAAATATGCTCGAATATACTTGAATGAAAGATACAAAAATTTGTGATCTTATGGTGTCATTTTTGTTTTAAAATGATAACGTATAGAGAAATGGGAAAAGTTTGAAAAGTTATATATTTTTTTTCCAATTTTACCCCTCCTTCATTAAAAGTCCCCCATCCTTTTTAGTGATTTTTAGTTAGTTTTCTAGTTTTCTCATTTATATATATAGTTTTCTCACGATCCTCTCCCTATATATATATATATATTAATAAAAATAATTCGAGCGAAACCAAGCGATCGACGAGCGAGCGAACCTTTGCTCATGCTTGGATTGAATTTGAATCGGACCGATCCGAGCGGCTCATTTACAAACTGTGCGGGAATCGAACGAACATTTTTTGAGCATTTTTCGAGCGATCGTCGAGCGATCCTCGATCGTCGAGCAGTTTGGGCAGCCCTACCAGGGTTGCCAATAGCAGCTGGAAATTTGAAACTACCACCGGATTAGTCATCGACTCCTACCACTTCCAGTTATAAACACACACTGATCACTTTGTTTAGCGGTTTAATAGTTTGGTTTTATCACTTTAAATCCACTTCTTTTTACATATACATAATTACATGGTTTGAGGAAATGAAAAGAAATGCAAATAATAAATTTCACGTGATCACTTTGTTTACACTATCATTTCCAAGTTTAAACGTGACCAAAGTTTAAAACTTAAAACAGTGAAAATTTAAAAACCAACCACTTATATCCTAAACAGTCAATTTGTTTTTGTTTGTACTGTTCCATCTACTTTATGGTTTTTTTAAAGATTATGCTAAAAGCACCTAAAGTCCTCCATTTATAGTTGTCATACCCATTGAAGTTATCAAATTACTAGGAGTAGGATCAAATACAAACCACATTTCGTATACAAACTGTAAGAACCATTTAAAAAGTGTTATGTGACATCCAACCAATCATAGAGAAATGATAAAATGATAACCTAAATAATATCAATTATCGTGAGTTCCTTATATTTATGCTAACAAACAATTAATTCTTTATTTGGATCTTTCTTTTGTTTTCAATGTGCTGATAAAGAAAAGTGCTGATATCATTTCACAAATGTGCTAAAATCAATTATCTTGATTAATTTTCATGTGCTAATATAATTCAAAAGTGCTACTTTTATGTATGTATTGTTTTAGTATGTGTTAACTTAACTTTTTTAAGTGCTAGGATATGTTCTTACGGTTTGTAGGATAAATATGGTTTGTACCGGAACCAACCCCCAAATTACTAATAGACAACTAAAAGAAATTAGGGAAGTTAGACATCTCTATCCAACACCATTTGTAAACACTAGCAATGTAAAACTTAACGTTGGAACCTAGACCCGTCGGGTTAGTTTAACGTTGGAAGCATAAAGAAGTCGATTAATGCTCTGAATCGTGTAAGGCCTGATTACGTGCTTAAATGGAATGGGTTCATGCCTAAAAAAGTCGGTATCGTAGCTTGAAGCGCACAATTAGAGCGTCTCCCTCCCGACCCGAGCCGCGCTGTCCAGAAGCGGAGTTTCGGTTCAATATGTGGATTATGTGCCGTGTGGGGAACATAATGAGACTAGTGACCCCATTCTAGTTTCATGTGTTTCGCACAAACGATCTTGCAGGGCCGGCCCAAGGGCCATTATACTAAAGCAATGGCTTTGGGCCTCCATTTGGATATGGCTTACAATTTAAGATACAAATGTTATATATATAAATAGTTCCCTGCATATCAAGATTCAAAAGTGTATGCTGGTAGGGTGGTAAATGCACGTGAGTTAAAACAGATGATCTAGAGTTTGATCCTTGTTACTCCGTGTGTTTCTTTTAGGTAGTTTGTTTTTTCATAGGTCAAAATCATAAAGAAGCACACTTCAACTCTAAATTCATAAAGCAAGATTACCCGCGCGTTGCTGCGGGAATTCGATAAATATATGTTCGGTTCGTTATCGTAATGACGCTCGCTATAGAAATCGTAAGAACAAAACCCAAAATATAAAGTCTTAGTAAAATTAGATCATTGCATTGATATGTTTGAGATTTAGAAAGAAAGAAAGAAAGTAGAAAAGGAATTAAATATGCACGTAAATAAATAGTGTTTTTTAAAAGAATGGTATGACGCGTTGCTGTGTTGTCGAAACGTAAAGTGACTTGAATTTATACCAGCTAATGAAAACGTGTTATATTTGACCCGACTCGTTTCCGAATAAAATCACATCAAAATGTAGATCAACTGAAAGCGTACATAATAAGGACGAAAGCGTACTATATATGAATAGACTCATTTCCGGGAATTAAATTTAAGACAAAATATAGATCAACTGAAAATGTACATAATAATAAGCATAAGAACAAATGATATTTGATCCAACTCATTTCTAGAAAAAAATTACGTCGAAACATATATCAAGTTGAATTTATACCTACACGTACATAAATATAAAAACGTAAAACTTGATTACAAAGTATTAAAAAGTTAAAGAATTGTAAGTGTTAATACTGAAACTTAAATGGTAAAACTATAATAAATACAAAAGACAAAAAAAAATAAACAAACAAAAGACAATTGCAAGTTACTGTTGATGTAACTTGTAATTGTTATATATATAATGGTCATCTTTGATTTCATCAAACAAAAGCCTTAATATTTTTTTGTTTATCAAATACTTTGTTAAATGAGAGTGTTCTATATCTAAATAGGTTACAGAATCTTGAAATTATTGATTTATAGTATGATCTTTAGAGAGCTTGTATGAGCCCCGAATTTTTATTTCTCTTTGAGCCTTCAAAAGGGTTGAGCCGACCTTGCGATCTGGCATATAGTGTTTCAATGGTGCAAAGCTCAGCCTTTCTTTTCTTTAACACTATGTTCCTGAGTCTCATTTAACAGGGGGAGGTGAAGGAATTTTTTTTCTCATAATCTCTTCAATTTGGGAGGATGAATATATGGTCATATTTTCTTCCCTTTTCCCTCATTTTCCCTCCCCTCCCTCTGTTAAATGAAACTCAAGAACATGGTTTTTCATATTTTCATTTGTTTTCCCTCCCCTCCCCTGTTAAATAAGACTCGAAAATAGAGTGTTAGTTTCCAAGATATCCTTGATTCCCATGAGTTGTTTGAAGGCTCAGTGAAGAAAAAGAAAGCCTTCCATGCTGTTTGTTTGGTGACCACTTGTAAACACTAAATGTAAATGTAAAACTTAATTTAAGCAATCCCCCAAAATACCGTTTCAATTTATTTATTTATTTATGTTGATAATGTTTTACGTACGGATAGCGTATCTGTGTAGTGTGCAGTGAGGCAGTAAACATGTTAAACCCGATAAATAATATTAATGGAGTAGGTGGCGGAGCCCACAATTTACACTGTCTCTCTCTGTTTCCTCTGTTATTTCCCCATCTCTGAAAAAGTCTGCTCTTATTATTCCCCCCCTCTCTTTCTCTCTCTCTCCTCCCCCTCCCCTCCTTAAATAAAACCCACCACAACCAAACCAAACCAATTCCACTTCCACTTCCACTCTACTCTACAATACAACCACCCACTTCCACAATGCCATCCGACTCCTGCGACCACCGCCGCACCACCACCGGATGTCCACTACCCGATCAACCCGAACACCTCCCCTGCCCCCGCTGCGACTCCACCAACACCAAATTCTGCTACTACAACAACTACAACTTCTCCCAGCCCCGTCACTTCTGCAAGGCCTGCCGCCGCTACTGGACCCACGGCGGCACCCTCCGCGACATCCCCATCGGCGGCGGCAGCCGCAAAAACGCCAAACGTTCCCGTCTCACCACCACCACTTTCAACAACTCCAACACTTCCATTCTTGAATATCGCCACATGGCCCCACCCACCGCAACCCCGATCTTGTTCCCGTTCGCCGGAGAACAAGGGTTGCATTATGGGAAACCTGTGAGTGTGTGCGATAGTTTTACGTCGTTGTTGAATGGTGCTAATGGGCCTGGGTTGTTTGGGCTTGGAGTTGGTGGGCTTGAGGATGGGGGTTTTGGGTTTGGAAGGGGGGTGTGGGGGTTCTCCGGTGTCGGAGATGGTGGGAATATGTGGCAGTTGGAGGGTGGTCATGGTGGCGGGGAGTGTAAGTTTGCCGGATCTTGCTATTTCTACACCGGGAATGATATGAAGATGATTTAGAAGTTACAACTAATTAGAAGTGATAGTGTAGAAATATGTTAATGTTGTCTGTTTGTATTAGATTACTTACTGTTTGTTTGATTTAGTACGAGAAACAAACAAGTTTTTAAGACTTGTGTCTTTTCTTATGTCAATGGTCAAATTTAAGGTTATGTGATCAAAATGCAACATTTTTATTTAACGTACAAATAATTTGATATTGCTTAATTACTAGAAAGGTGAATTATAACACTACTTCTTGAATGAATTCAGTATTACAGTTATTCTAGTGGGCTAGGGTTCTGGCAGGGAGTGGCTCGATGGATAGTCTTTGATTGTGATTGGTCGGGTTGCAAAGGGCGACCATGAGGGTTCGGACATGGGCTAAGACTAAAGGTATGGGGCCGGCTGAGGCCCGGCTAGGACCGGCGCCGGTCCCCCACACCGCCCCCCTCCCTTCCGTCCCGGCCTCACCAGCAACCCACAGCCGAACTCGCCGGGCCTCCTTCTCCTTCCTTCTCTCACATATACCTATACATACATACATATATATACACAAAGGGGTTCATCCCGCACCCCCCTAGATCCATCCACTCCAAGCCACTCCTACGTGGCGGTGACGTGGCGGCCCATCCTTGGAGGACTTGCCTCCTCCATACCTTCCAGTCTAAGGAAAAGGCGATGGCACACGTGACAAGTTTGGAGTTTGGTGGAAGTGAGGGATGAGTGATGATACTTCACGAAGTAATTAGGGGCCTGATTTGCCCAAAACGAGAAAGAACAACATTGGTGTTGTGAAGCGAGGCGAACAGGTTGACCGGTACTTGTGTTAGTGAAGTGGTGGCTCTAGAGTAAACGATGAAAATGAAAGTTTTGGACACAATTAAGTCAAATTTTATGCATTCCTTTAAAAAGTATAGGTTTCGAGTTATATACCAAAGAAGTATCTAAGTTATTTTCATATGCAACCTGAAGGAATTAATTGTGTTACTTTTATTATAACTAGTCAATAGCCAACCCCCCCCCCCCCCCCCCCCCCCCGTTGCGGGGATGTGGTGTAAAATCATTGCAGAGAGACGGTGTAAAACAATTGTAAGTAGCAATTGAATGATGATCAACATAATATAAAAATAAGAATTCTAACACTAAATGACTCACGTAACGTGACACATAGACGAAGTAGAATTTATACGACACATATTAGAAAATCGAGAGGGTAAAAAAACCTGACGGATCAAATGTGACCACTAAACACTGTACTAAGTAGCCACCAAACGACGATCATATCCGAGAAAAAGCCTAAAGAAAAACTAATAAAAAAACTTAACTCATTTTAACTTTTGTGGAAAAGTTATAAAAATCTAAAGTTTTATAATGAAAAACATTAAAGTTCAAAAAAAAATAATAATAAATAGCAAACCCATAAAAGACAAAAAAAAGACACTATTCCTCATATATGTTATGAATTAATACATATATATGAATTCAGTCTTTTTTTTTTATAAACCGTACAAGTTAAAAATAGATTTCAAATGCAGCTAGATATCTACTAATAAATATATTTATTTAATTTTTATATATTCGTCAAACCACGTTATATTTTCAAAAAAAAAAAAAAATTGTCTTATATCAAAGCTATGCGTAAAAAAACCCACGTTATATTTCTAGAATGACATGTTGGAAAAAAATGATAAATGCTTAGAATGTCTCCTTCTGTTTGGTCCGTGAAACAAACATGGATTTGAATAAGATAAAAGTAAACCTAGATACAACAACAACAACAACCATACCCAGTAAATTCCATAAATAGCAAAGCTAGTTATAGGGTCTGGGGAGGGTGGGATGTAGACAGTCCTTGCCTCTATCCATAGGGATAGAGAGGCTGCTTCCAGAGAGACCCTCGACTCGAAAACGAATAGCAAACCAACACACCAAGTCAAAGAGTATAGAAAGAATATAGAAATAAGAAGTCGCCCATACCAAGAAAGTGAATAGAGTGGCACAATATATTGTAAATCAGGTAAAATGGCATACACCATCATTTATGCATAAACACAAGAAGGCAATCACCGGAAAAGTCACTTAAAGAATAAGAGAAACCTACGTCCCTGAAATACACCTAAGAGCTTACTGCCATATCTTCTATAGGTCCTTAACCCTAATCCTACGCCTCCACAAAGTCCTATCTTGGACCATGTCCCCAGAAAGATGCAACTCTAGTAAATCATGCCTGGTCTGCTCATCCCATGTCAGTTTGGGTCTGCCTCTACCTCTCTTCCCCTCCACAGTAAGAGTTTCCACTACTCTAACTGGTGCCGTCGTTTCCCTCCGCTTCACATGCCCAAACCATCTCAATCTCCCCTCCTTAATCTTCTCCGATATACTAGTTACTCCTAATCTTTCCCTAAAAACCACATTTCTAATCCGATCTAACCTCGTGTGTCCACACATCCACCTCAGCATCCTCATCTCTGCTACCTCTATCCTGCGCGCTTG
This sequence comes from Helianthus tuberosus, assembly GCA_030545235.1. Taxonomy (NCBI): domain Eukaryota; kingdom Viridiplantae; phylum Streptophyta; class Magnoliopsida; order Asterales; family Asteraceae; genus Helianthus; species Helianthus tuberosus. Next base: position 24,420 of record JARYGA010055715.1, read on the forward strand.
TGTCTTCTTGATAGCCCAACAGTCTGTTCCATAAAGCATAGCTGGCCTAACTGCTACCCTGTAAAATTTCCCTTTTAGTTTAGTTGGGAACCTCCTATCGCATAATACCCCACTGGCTGCCCTCCATCTACACCAGCCAGCCTGTATGCGATGGGTTACATCACTATCTATGTCACCATCTCTTTGTACAAACGACCCCAGATACTTAAATCTAGATAATATGTTTTAAAATTTTATTTTTTGAATCTTTTTATTGTTCAGTTCACGAGCGGAAATTTATAAGGGTTATTTGTTTATCGTTACATAATAACTTTATTCGGTCAAGTCATATAAAAAAATCAAACTAAATTTTATATATTCAGTAAAAGTACATCAAACGTCATTCCAAATGTATAATGAAAATTTAAAAATCTGACATAACTTATTCTCTTCCGGTTTTCATTTTTTGACTTAATTATAACTCATAAACATTTAATGTTTTAATCCACATTAACTACTCGTCTACCCATTTCCTTTTTTAAGCAACAAACTTCGGGGCTGTTTGACAATTTCTGGATGGGTAAGTGCTGAAACATTAAAGAGGTTTAAACTAAAGGGTGGGGGGTATGGTTAATCACTCTAGGGTGATTGGGTGATTCTCTACCCAATAATATTATGTCATGTCAACTCCCCAATCCACTCCCCATTTTGCACTCAATCACTAGGTATGGTTAATCGCTCTACTCTAGGGTGTTTGAGTTATATATTTTTAAACTATTCGTAAATAAATAAAATGGGCACCTTTCTCATCAATCACATTCGGTGACTACACACTGATTTTGCTCACCGCATACCCACTTACCAAAACCAATCATCACCGCGGTATGGTCACCGCTCGGTGACACCCACTAACCGAATCACTCCCCGATAATCATACCGCCCACCCTAAGTGCTGAACCAACTAGTAAGAGATCTGAACAATTAGGAGACAGTATAAGGGGGGTAGGGGTGGTCATCACTCATCACTCACTCATAACATCCAATCAATATCCGCCATGTCATCGAGCTTTTTTCCTTCACTAGTGATGGTTTTTAGTGAAAATGTCTATCACTCACCACCACACTCAACAATTTCCATCACAACCAACAATTTCCCTCACCACCCACATTTCTTCACACGTGATAAATAACACGTGTTTTCGTTTTGACGCGTTTTAAGTTTTGGTGGCAGTGGTGTTTTGTGGACAATCACGCGTGATGGCACCTCCATCACGTACCGCCCCTACCCTCCTAATGTTTAACCGTTCAGAGGCAAATGTCTAACCAATTTAGATAAGAGGTCTTAACCATTCAGACTCAGTATGATGCTTAATCATTCATATGCAAATGTCTGAATCATTCAAACATCTGCTCGGGAAACCAGACGGTTTTAAGCATTAAGTGTTGAACCAGTAAAATGTCTGAACAATTAAGAGCCTCACTAAAAGCTAAACAAAGTAACCCCTTCGTGAAAACAAGTCAAAACCTACTACTAGCACAACAAGAACAAACATCAACATTACAATATAAAAGCCTTCCATTTACACCAATCTAGACCCAACTGTTTCACTATGTTCTTGATTCAGCAAAAACTTAAGGACTTGATCTACCCCAAGATGTCATCCACCTTAACCAAACTATTTGAAAAAAATCCAATTATTCTTCGCACTCCATATACACTAACAAGCCACTAGAATAACCGGTTGAACCGCCTTCCTTTTAGCTTCCAAAATTATATAAGTTTTATTTATAGTTAGTGTTTAACTGTTTATATTAAATTTATACATATAAATTTCTTTTTGGTATTTCCTATGAGTCGGTTCATGAGGGATGATTTCATAAACTTAAGGGAACCTTGCAAAACATTTTTGGAGGCTCAGGATTTTCGTTAAATCTATAATACTTAAAAAATTTAAAGGGGGTGGTTACCCCTTCAATAGCAGTAAGTGTTTCCATAATTATTATAATTTAAACAATGTAAATTGCTAACAATACAACATATATATATATATATATATATATATATATATATATATATATATATATTAAACGTAGAATTAATAAAATATGTTATGAAATCAAATATAAGTGATTACAACTTCCGATTTCTAACATTACAGAGATAATTTTCTACTTCATCATGAACTTAAATTTATATATGGTAAAGTGTTAACTACGTCCTCCCTCTTTGAATCCCATTCATAGTTTATTTATTTGATTTTTTTAACGGCATCACCATTCATAGTATTAGTGGCATTCATACGCATCTGAAACTTTTGACCTTAGGTGGTTTCTATTTTTTTTTTCATGTCATGTCATCATGAACATATTTGATATTTTATACGGGTTTAATATGGTATTATGATATCGTTACATTTATTTTTATATTCAAAGTTTATTAAAGTGACATCAAATATTTCACAATGGTAACAACTATAAAACAATTGTCTATCAGAAGTAGTAGTAACCTTATTCCGGTGGTTAATTATATGTTACCAACAGTGGTTAATTATATGTTACCAACACGTTTTGTGTTCAAACTGTGCTCTGATACTATTTATATTTTTTATCTACTATATTTCGTGATCTTTTTTTATTATATATATATTTTTTATGAATATATTTTTGATGACCACTTCTTTTATAATGATATATTAGTATTTTCTATTTTCTAATTTCTGATATGTAATTTTTTTTTTCTGAAATTCTTTTGTAATACTAATAGGAACTATTAAAAAACCTAATAGCAACTATAACAAATATTTAAAATGAACCATGTGCCATTTAGAATCGAATAAAACCTTAAAATAATGAAAGGGTATAATAAGTCAAAATTCCAACTTATTTACTAAACTTAATTTACAATAATAAATATTAAACGTATCTAGAATATTAAAAAAAAAAAAAAAATCTTTCTTTCTAGAAACAATTAATCAACAAAACAAACAACATGGCCTGACGTTAAGCAGAAAAAATAAAAGGATTTTAAAGTTATTTGAATGATTATATTGTTATGTCATTATAATATTATAATTGTATGTATTTCTTGATCCTAAAGTGTACATTGTTAGAAGACAAAATTGCAGAAAACAACCTTTATGTATACCTCAAACTGCACTTTATACCTTTCACTATGAAATCCGCCAAAACCAACCTTTACGTTCATGTTTTGCTACAAGTTCAACCTTTAACACAAACTCTGTTAATATTCTTGGTTAAATCACCTCACATGCTTTGCATGTGAGGGTATTATTGTCATTTCAACCTTGTTTTTTTTGTTTATTTTTTAAACACTCAAAAATGTGTATAACCAGGTTGTACTATGTGCATACACAGTTGTACCTACCATGAAAACATAGTAATAATGTTCAAAAACCCAGATCTTCCTCGTTACTGTTGTCGCTAACTTTTGGGGAATCATCACCCAATTTACTAACATACTATTCAAACAGTTATCATACTTTTTATTATGACATCAAGATTGTTTTTCAATCATTAAGCATCATGCATGACCAGGTTGTACATAGAGCATGAACAGTTGTACATTCAAAAGAGAAAACCCAGTTCTTCACATAATCATTTTTATTATTTACCCAACTATCATATTTAAGCATCATTCAGCTTTTCACAGTGTTTACATCTTAACATATACTCAGGTATAATCATCTATCACACACAAACAAACATTCAAAACCAGGTTTTACATCGAGCATTACCGATTGTACCCACCATGAAAGCACATTATCAAGCTATATAAGAAAAATGAGAACCCAGTTCACAACATCAATATAAACAGAGCAATATGAACAATAATATTATCGTTGTGTTGGACAAGCTTTATACGGAATAACCATCGAACCATCAAACAGATCCATTAAATCCTGCTGTTCATGTTTTATCCTTAATGTTTTCATCATTAAAATACATCCTGTCGTACACATAGTTTTCTTATCATTAATCGAAACAGGAGTGTGTACTACTTCTTCATATTTTCATTTAAAACAATAATAAGCACACATTCATTCTACATCATTTAACAAAATCTCAACATGAGATGTAGCAGGTTTAAACAACATTCAGCAGATTCATACGGTTTAACAAATCAAGCACACAACTAAAGGCGGCGTTCTAACCTGGTTGGACAAGCTTGATGGTGAATATTTGGGGTTTACGGTGGTTGTGAGGTGACCGGAGGTGGTTGGTTGTAGGGTGTGGTGGTGGTGTGGTTTTTCGTGACGGCTACATTCACACCTGATATAGGCGTTTCAGTACATTTTGTATACAAGAAAGATGACTCACAAGTTCACAAGCCACAAAAGCTACTAAAGACTAATAGATGAAATTAACCGTTAACAATGATAACAACAACAAAATGAGTCAGCTATATGAAGACCTTTAAGGAGAGGAAATGCAGCATCCACCAACTCCATTTTAACTCCATTCAACGCCTCTGCAGCTGGTGGAATATCGAGCATGTGCAAGATCACTGGCTGGTCAGAACCCAACACGTCCCTGGTACGTTTAAGGTGAGCGATTGTTGATGAAGATGGCATGTATGTGTGTTCAACAACACATATATGCTTATATCACTACAACATGTATGTGTGTTTGTCTACTTGAATCAACATACCATAAACTTGTTGGCGGCGGTGTTAGATGATGATGGTGGTGAGCGATTGTTGATGAAGACGGCGCAGATGAAGGAGGGGTGTTTGTTGATGATCTGGGTTTTCTGGTTGGGAGCTAGGAGAGATGAACAAGAAGAGTTTATGGTGGGGTCATGTGTATTTATATAATTTATTAATAAACAAAAAAAAAACAAGGTTGAAATGACAATAATACCCTCACATGCAAAGCATGTGAGGTGATTTAACCAAGAATACTAACAGAGTTTGTGTTAAAGGTTGAACTTGTAGCAAAACATGAACGTAAAGGTTGGTTTTGGCGGATTTCATAGTGAAAGGTATAAAGTGCAGTTTGGGGTATACATAAAGGTTGTTTTCTGCAATTTTGTCTTGTTAGAATCCAATGGCTCATGCCGACCTAATCAACCCGGTAACAAAGTTCTCAAACATCCGAATACTGAAATATGGTGACACTGATAAAAAAAAAAAAAAAAAAAAAATCCTTGAATTTATCATTACACGAGGGCATAAATGCTTGATGTTCCATTGTTTTTTTAATGCAAACACGTGCATATATTTTTGTTTAGTTAAGCATACCACACAACTAATATCAAGGTTTAATAATTCATAGTAAGACTTAAGGAAATGACAATAAATTAGAGTCACCTTTTTTTTTTTAACGGCAAATTAGGATCACTGACGGACCACTGGAGTATCATCGTGCCACCAGAGGAACCACCCGATCATATCCATCTCCACTAGGCATAATGCCACACCAATTCAGGAGGAAACCCAATAAATATGGGAAAACCCCCCTTGTGGGAATCGAACCCAGGACCTATTGGTTCCAAAGCCTTATCCCACCACCAAGATGCCACTAGACTATAAAGCCATGGGCAAATTAGAGTCACCTTTGTAGTGATGATGCCCCATAGAAACAATCAGCCACAGTCAACTTACGTCCTTCTCATGTAAACAAAAACAAAAAGCACCACTTATCATATGAGTGACATTTTCAGCTGATGTATATAAATATGTAAACCTTAGTTGATGAAGTTTCACATCACACATAGTGCATAAGGCCCCGCCATTAACATGTCATGGATGAAATCACTACCTTTGTGATCATGATGCATAGTAGTTCAAACTATAGGGATTGACTTCTATGTTTTGGAAACCAAGGTCCACGTCCAGTGGCGAATCTTAGTTGGGGACAAGGGTGTCCTCCCAAAAATTTCCGAAAACTATCATCAAGATCCGCCAGGGGCAAGGCGTAACAACTTCAGTTAGAGTAAGATAAAACACATTTTATTTCCAGATTTTTTTTAGCCAAACGACTTATAATTAACAAGTATGTCAAGCATGGGCGGACCGAGTAACAACTGACCGGGATCTAGCGATCCCACAATTTTTTTTTGAAATTTTTATGTCCTGTATGGTACCGAAATTTGACTGACCCTAGGATTTTTTTTAAAATAACTTTATCCATAATGTTTATACCAAAAAAAATAAAACATGTTAACCCAAAAATAATATTTTTATTTCAATAGGATAAATTAAGTTAAACATAACTATATTAGCTTTTCCAGTTGATCATTCAATCAACTGCCCAAATAAGCCCAATTACCCAATTTCCTAACTAATTTAGTAATTACCTAACCCGTTTGCCCAATTATATCATCAAAAAAGAAGGCAATGAAGTATATGTTCAGGGGTGGACCTACCTCTTGACAAGGGGTAACCCTCGTTGCCCCTTGACGTTTTGACGGTATTGTGAATTTTAGAAAAAATTGATGTTTTATTGATTTCGTTACCATTTATATATTATGTTAGTTTTACTATATTATAGCTAGACCCAATGTAATACACAGATTTAAAGATAGAATCATGTAATTTTATAATAAGTTGCACACAAATGTACATAACTAAATTACTTTTATTACATACTTCAAACTATAGTGATTTAAATTACATATATAAATCTGTAAATATATTCCCATGCTTATTCCATGAAATTCTAGACCGTTAATAATTCCAAAACGATTAATCATAGACATAATAATTATAATAAAATTCTTATCCAAGTGCTTTAGACCTCTAAATAAATATTACTTTTGATTAATATTGTCATGTGAATGAATAATCTTACGAAAATTAGAATTCATAAGATATACGTTTAATTATGATGATAAATAAGATTATATATTTAATTAGATGTTTTTTTGTTCTGTATCTTAAGTATATATATATATTATCATAAATAAGATTACGAAACTAAAATAACATCAATATTTTGAAATAAAAGTAACATATGAATTATCGCTGAGAAATTACAATAATATAATTAATATTAACTGTTTTTATCACTAATACTAATTCAGAAGATTTTGTTATTCATTCATTGCGAAACTATAAAATTTTGAATATCCGAATAAAACAAATAAAAAATATATATGTTCATCATACATATTGTAATGAAGATATTTATATATAATATTAATATTAGGAGAAGAGATTTGATGATATTTTTTAAAACATTTATCATAATATAATAAGGATTAAGATAAGTCTAAGTCTAAGTGATATTCATAAATTAAATTAAAAAAATAATAAGAATTGTAAGATTAAAGGAGCAACCATGTGACATTATTTACAATCCTTATTAGTAGGGAGCCGCTAGAATGAGAACCACCACGAGTTATGAGAACCACGAGAACCAAGTGCCACGGAGGGGCGTTGACCACGAAATTTTTTTTACACCTAGATCCGTATATTTTAAGACCGGGTGTAAAAAAAAAATTTCAAACGGCGCGCCCGAGGGGGTAGTTTTTTACACCCAAAGTTTGTAAAAGAAAAAAAAATTAAAAACACCAAACTTTGGGTGTAAAAAACTACCCCTCGGGCGCGCCGTTTGAAATTTTTTTTTTACACCCGGTCTTAAAATATACGGATCTAGGTGTAAAAAAAATTTCGTGGTCAACGCCCCTCCGTGGCACTTGGTTCTCGTGGTTCTCATAACTCGTGGTGATTCTCATTCTAGCGGCCCCCATCTAATATTAGTATTAGATTAGATGTCATGTGGCATTATTTACAATCGTTTATTAGTATTAGATACTAGTGGAGGGTTCAAATGAGAAGAATTTTTTTGTAAGAATTAAAAAGAAAAAACTTCAACCAATAATAATGCTTCATTTTATTTCATTTAATTTTTATATTTAATATGGGTGTAAGGGTATATTGGTAAATTAGATAGATCATTAATTCTTAGTCTTTCTTTTTAATAGCTCACTAAATTAAATTTGTAACTTATTTAAAAATATATATATATTTTCAAAGAAGAAAAAATTAATTTAAAGTGTAGGATAAATTACGAGGTGTGTAGGATGAATTACGAGTTGTGTAGGTTAAATTTTGATGTGTCTAGGCAAAAATTTTAGTGTGTAGGATGATACTCTTTATGACTAATTAATTAGTCAAAAATAATAATAAATGAGATGAGAGAAAAACTATTTAATGTTTTACAATTGTACCCTTTATTCTTTTTTCTTCTCAATTTAATTTTCTTCTCAAATAAACCTCCCCCTTAGATACTAAATGTTATTTGTTTAAGGATTTTGGAAAAGAATGCCAATAGATTGCAACTATAGACATGTGGACATCAAGCAATCAAAATAAATGTTTTATGGATTATTACACATTTCATCGATGATGAGGTACATAGTTGTTTTTATTTATATATAACTAGGTTATCACCCGCGAACTTCGCGGATCGGAAAATTTAATCTGCATTATCACAAAGTGTATAAATAATAAACAAAGTAACATATTGTATAAATTACTTATTGAGAAAGTGAAAATAAAGTCAATATATTAACCTAATTTTTAAGCGTAAAGAACAATCAATTAAAATAATATTTCTACCTTAACTTCTGACTTTTTCACAGTTTTGATCCTATACCGATCATCTTGTGTCGAGTAAAAGATGCTAACAACATTTCGCAGCTAAAAAACTCACGAAAAGCATCGTTCCAAAAAAATTAACATATAATATGATCCACTTGGAACAACTCCCCCAAATGTCTGAGATTCATTTATAATTTTAACAATAAAAACATCAAAATTAAATTCAAGATTCTATCAATTGAGGCAAAGCAGTACCTAAACATAATTGGGCAATAATCTTCCAACATAGACTCCCCGGATTGAAGTGGTGGTGTAACCTTAGATCCTTTTGGTGGAAATCGAAACAAAAACTTCTCGTTTAGGTCGAAATCGGTCATCTTTTGGTCCCTTATTATGAAAGCATGTTCCCAACTGAATACCTATAACAACCAAATACACAAAATCAATTCAAACCAAAACAAATTGAGAATTGTTCAATGCATTAAAGCTTTATTATCGTAATGAGCTTTTTTCTAATTCAAGTAAGGTGAAAAGTCATTTTTATTTTTATTATCGTAATGAGCTTTTTTTCTAATTCAAGTAAGGTGTAATTGTAGTTGACTTAAAAATGCTAACCTTTTGTTCAACACGATATGGATGTTTTCAAGGGGATAAAAGAATCGAAGATCCTGATTGCACCACAAAACAACGTCTACACCTGCACATGAGTTTAAATATGGATACAAAAGAATAACTTGGCCTCTTCACAATTCCACAATCTCCTCAACTGCATAGAATCAGATGCGTAAAGTATTGGTGTTACTCTCACACACGCCAAATCTTGCCCCCCATGAGACTCTTTCGTAAGATACCAAACAACAATAACATGTAAACGAACAACGATAACATATATATCGGTGATTAAAAACATAAACTTCAAACGATTAAAAGAAGATCGTTCATCTCACACAGGTGAATAATATTTTTTTCACTCTATAATAATAAACACTACTTTTAGAATATACAATGCTTTGAAAAACGGGTTTATCATCGGTTCTATAATAATAGACACCACTTTTAGAATATATTTAATTTGAGTTACAAAAGTTTGTCGCTCCAAATAATATGCACAATTTGACTTTTTGTAGTAATTTTGCCACTTTAGTCTAGTGAAACAAATATAGAGTTCGACAAACAACCCAAATTGGGAGATGCTTTATTTTACAAAAAAAACAAAAAAAAAAACAAATGGAAATTAGTGACCCGTTCTATTTTTAGCATCAAGACCATCATATAAAATGCATAGTTTTATAGGTCTATGAATAAAAGAAATTACATATTACATAAATCATGAGTTTTTTATGCAACACGTCAATTTAATGATCAATTTGTAAAATTGATCTATTTTTTTCCTCTCTAATTTGCATTTGATTCGTAGATCTCAAATTGAACGAACTATATGAAACAAAATCAAAATCAGCTTCATTCTATAGCATCTCCTATCAAAATTACTTGACTAAATCCATATATTTTTAATCACAATCAACATGTTACTTTCAAAACTGAAAATGCACAAATAACAAAAATAATAAAAGGACTTGAAAGATATTAATGGCACTTACTCTCAACTTCTTAAAACAAAATATTTAGTGTATTTTCCCATGGTACTCACTCTCAACTTCTCAAAACAAAATATTTAGTTTATTTTCCCAAACAAAATTTATGAGATCATATATGTTTACCGTGAAGATCCACGACTTACTACTATGAACATAAATTTCATCAATATCGAATGAAAAAATTACCGAAAATTCAAATTGAAATGAAACATAATTTAAATGAGAAATGGAAGAAAACTAACCATCAGTTATATAAGCTTACATTCAGCCCCTGCCTCCATCGAATGAGACTTCCAGGCCCACATAACAGAAAACAAAGTCGATTCAGCCACTTATCCAGGCCTAACTTTCTTCAGCCACAGAAACCGGTTTGTTCATCTTTATCATCTTCGCTATCACTGTCTTAAACCCGTCTTTCGTCTCTTTACCGATAAAACTTTCATCCCCTAAATTCTCCGGATCGTACGTCTCTTGCAGAAGCCATTTGAGCACCGAAAGCTTCTCGTTTGACAGATCTTCGTCAACCCCGATGTTAAAACACTGTTCGGTTTTCAACCCGACAATCTTATCCGATATCTTTGTTTGAACCGACTTGAGCAACTCATCGGTCGCGCTATCTTGAATCAACGGAGTTCTGAAAAAATGAATCACTTTTTCGGTTTCGAAATCATCCACACTACCTAACTGTTGCGAGTCCACCGACACCACAACCCGGATTTTGTCAGACGCATTTCGTCGAACACCTTGACTGCATACTCTCACAGAACTGTTTCTTTTACGGTGAGTCGAACCGAACAACAAATGGGAATTTCTACTCTTTGGTAAGGGTTTAGGCAAGTAAAGTTTACAACTTTTTGAACCCTAAAATCAAATATTAAATTGTTAACACTCCAATTAATAAACTTTATATAGTTCAATTGTTGAAAAGAATTAATAATGGATAAAAAGATACATACTTGTAAGAACTCTGTCGTTGTGATCTCTAACGATGCAGGCATTATGGCATGAACAAATAACAACCGAAAATAAAGAAAGATTGAATTTTTATTAAGTTATACTTATGTGATAAAAAAAACACACATGGATACTGATCAAATGCTTGAAAATAAAGAAAGATCGAACTTTGATTAAGTTATGTGATAAAAAAATACATGGGTATTGATCAAATGCATGATATATGTAAAGATGAAAAGAATCAAGAAAGTTGGAACATTTATCGGTGAAAGACTGATCGCCGGAAGTTGATCGGAGTGGTGTCGTTAAGGGGAACCAGAGTGAGAGGCGATGGATGTAGAGAAACGGAAGAAGCAGGTTTGAGATTTTGATGAAGATTACTGAACCAAATAATATGATGAACAACTTTGGTTTTTAGGGTTTGTGGAATGTGGAAGCGTCACAGAGAAGAATGAGTAAAAGAACCATGTATAAAGGATCCGTTTGGATTATTGGGTCGAATCGAAACCTATTCGGATCCCGCGTGGATATTAGCAACATTGTGTAGAATTGCTTCCCACCTAAATCTTACACCATAACATGCCACATCAGCAAAATGTTTCACCATCACATGCCACATGGCCCAAATCCTTTTCATTTATTAATATATATAGATATAGATTGGTTTATCTCATTGCCTAACTAATGCTTTAAATTTACACTAGGTTCATTTATGTTATGTGTCTTCATTTCGGTGAAGTTCTTGCTAGCGTGTTGTAAGAGTCCTTGTGTGATTGGAACATCGATAGGAAAATATCGACAATAGCCGTTGATAATTGCACAACAAATGATTCGTTGATTCACATATTACTAGACAAGCTATCTTTGAGTGATCATATTGTGCGCACATTCTAAATTTAATTGTCCAAAATGGGTTGTTAATTATTGCTGGCGGGATTAATAGAAATAGATATAGTGTTAGTTTTTGGACCGCAACACCAAAACGTATGAAAGGTTTGAAGCAGCAACTCATCATTTGGCAATTCCCTCTTCAAAAAAAAGTTGTCCCTTGATTGCAAAACCCATTGGAATTCAACCTACCTTATGTTGAATGTTATTATTTATAAGGATGTTTAAACGTTTGAAGCAACGAGTTGCTCAATATAACAGTTTGCCATCAAAGAAAGACTGGGAATTAGCTTCTATATTTGTCAAAAGTTGAAGGTATTTTATGATGTGACCGAGTTGAGTTGTTTTCTGGAACAAAATATCCCACAACAAATATATTCTTCAAACATGTGTATGAAATAAAATTTGCTTTGAACAAGTGGAGTAAAGATAATGAGAAAGTGATACAAGAAATGGCCAAGAAGCTGATAATGAAATATGATAAATATTGGTCACTTATTCATGGGTTCATGGGAGTAGCAACCATTTTAGATCCTCGTTATTAGTTGAAAATTATGATGCATTGTTTTCCAAGACTTTATGGTTCTGAAGAAATTGCAAAAGCTGAAATTGAGAAGCATAGAAAATTATGTATGAATTGTTTGAAGACTATAGAATAAATGGTTATGAGAATGCAAGGAACCATGGGTATGGTGGGTCAACTGCAAATATGGATAAGAGTGAAGGTGGATTGTTTGATGACAATTCATTATTTGTTGCTTAGGAGAAAACGCCAGGCCTGATATTTTTCTTAACACATTTAGGTGCTGTTTGTTTTTGCTTATATTGTCTGCAAAGAGCTTATGTCTGCGGGCGGGCAGACATAAGCTCTTGAAGACTGTTTGTTTAAAAAAAAAGATTTTAAAATAGCTTTTAATAGCTTAAAAAAAAGCTATGAATTATAGCTTCAAGATCTTCACACACCATCTTCACACACCATCCACCCTTCTTCTTCTTCTTCTTCTTCCTGCCACCACCACCGCACCACCTCCGCCACCACCTCCACCACCACCATCGTCAAATTCCCTTTCCCTCTTTTCCTTAAACTCTCTGCCGAACACCCGTATTTCCCTTATCATTCTTCTTTTAAACCTCCATTACACACACCCCAATTCTCTGCATCTCTCTCATGTCCGATCACCGGCGACAGGAGCCGGAGGAATTCCGGCCGGTGCCGGCTGTAATCCAGACACACACGCACATCCAAACCGTAGCCCCCGTCTCCATTTTCTTCAAAACCACAAAACGGTTCCAGATTTAGAGAGAGAGAGAGTGGCGTGAGAGAGATGGAGATCGGAGGTCGAAGGAAAGCGGCGGACGGCGGCGCGGCCGCCTGAGCCACGACGGCAGCATCAGTGGCGGTGATGTGGTTGGTTAGGGTTCGCGGTGGGTTCGGTTCGTCTGGTTATAACTCGGTTAACCAATCCATGGGTGTGATGGCGGAGGTGGTGCGGTGGTGGTGGCAGAGGTGGTGCGGTGGTGGTGGTGGTGGTTGTAGAGAGAGAGAGTTTCTAGAGAGCAGAGAGAGAGAGCTTGTGTGTAATGTGTGGTTGAAGTTGTTTTTGAAGAAAAAAAAACAAACCCTCTTCTCCTTGCAGACTGCAGACATTTGGGCCACATCTTCTCTTGCAGATGCCTGCAGATGTGGTTCGCAGACTACAGACATTTTACATCTGAAAAAACAAACAGCACCTTAGTTATAATATATATTTTTAATATAGTTTCAAATAAGAACTACATTTATTTTTAACATAGTTATAAATAAGAACTACATTTGAATGTCATAGGCGGTAGTATATTTAATTGTATGAAAGTTGTTTAAGGAAATGAGAAGTAACAGTTCGACGAGTTTTTTGGCTGGATATGTTCTTTTTGGGTGAATGCAAAAAGCAGAAACTCGAAATTGGAATGGAGAATCAAGGATGTACACAATGTTTTAAAAACCAGTTTTTAAATCAAACCGGATTAGGCTAAAAAATGGTTCAACCGGTTGAACCAGGTTGTACCGAGCGGTTCAACCGGGTTGACTAGCTAACTTTATAATTTCATAAATTACAACATCAACTCAAAAGTTAATCCAAAAATGCATGGTTACATATTAAAATATGATCCAAAAGTAAATCCATAATAAAAATAATCCAAAAGATAATCGAAAATCATTCAATTTTCCAACAAGCTCTTTTAAATGAAAGTGTACGATATGTTTAAGCCATTTGAGTGTTGAATACATCAACTATTTTCGTTTCATACAATATTAAATAAGAACTTTTAGTTACGAATAATCATAATATATAAAAATTACGTAAGATAAGTAACATATATAGTAAAAATAAGTAACAACCCAAACTAAAATAACCCTGGGCCGGTACCGGTATTATGTTTCAAACCGGTATACCGGATTTTACCGCCGGTACAGACCTTATGCCGTTTTACTTATTTACCGGGGTGTTTCGTACCGGATTTACATCTGAAAACGATAATACCGGTATAACCGGCCGGTTTTTACCGGTTTTTAAAACATTGGATGTACACATTGAATATATATTGTTTTTTATTAGAAGTTTAGAATGTGTTTAGTTCTTTTGAATATGTATTGGTCTAAGTATTTCTTTATCAACTTAGCTTATTTTGAATATGTATTGATTATAACTTAAAAAAAAAACTTAACTTCGAGTAGCAACCTACTGGTTTTTTTTTTTTTTTTAATCACTTTTTAGCCTTTTGTATTGGTTTCAAACATAACTCGTTGAATATTGATGGCCGATAGTTATGCCCGAAACCTGAAACCCATGAGCATACCGAAACCCGCGGGTATACCCGAAACTTGACGAGTTTTGGGCCAGATGTGGGACAAGTTTTTATAACCGGGTTTTGGGTTGGATTAGCCATACTCGTCCCGAACCCGGTCCATTATCACCCCTAATCAGACGAGGCTTACGAGACAAGCCTCAACTCTTGCGATCTGACTTGGATTGGGTGCTTTAGTCTCCAACCTTCTTGTCCTTCTCAAAATCTTTGGTACTTGCACCTTTCATGCTTTTATCTTGTTTCCTTTCCAACTTTTAAACTTCCATTACTTCAATAATATTGCACTTAGATGTAAAACTTGATTTTTGAATGAAGCTTCATACTTGACTAGTTGTTTGAAACTTGATTGAAATGAATTATTAAAGTGATTATAGATTTTTTAACAGATATCTTTTAGAGCAACCTTTTAATCTCTTGATAGACAAAAGATTTCGTCATCTATCATTATTCTCAAACTAATTGAGATATTTATTGGGTACCGTTGTTTGTTTGTCCCTCTTCACAAACTTGTACAATTGATGCCACAGAGATAGCCAGCTCTGTTATCAAAAAAAAAAAAAAAACTAGCGCTACATCTTGCTAACGTTGTCTGATTTGCCTTGCAAGCGATACCTCTATATGGCAAGCCCATGTTGCCTTCGCTTATGATAATTATACCTTATGTTATCATAATACATCATATAAGTGAGTTTCGGGCCATTTACGTCAACTTTGGAAGTTAAAAATGGTTCAGAAAAAGACAGGGGCTGATGTTGTAAACATTTGAAATATTCCTTGGACTGAATTGGGCCTATTCACGGGCCATGAGTCATTGGACTACCCATTTTCGTGGGCCATTTATGAATTCAGCAACATATGATGCTGATTAAAGAACAAATACAAGCACAGGGACCGAAATGGCATTTCTGCCAAACTTATAAGTTGGGCCGAACCCCCAGGCGGGCCGCGTGAACCTGGGCCGACCCTCTACGCGGGCCGCGAGGCCCCCTATCTGCAGATTTAATTTTTTTTCTATTTATTTCTTGCTTGTAGCCCACTCAAATCCTATTCTAACCAATTAAAAACGTGACCTTGGGCTGCAAGGACATTGTTACAGCTGTGTTGCCACCTGCTATCATCCTAGGAACCTTCACAACACATGTCTTAATCCAATCAACACCCAAAAACTATATATAGAGCTTAAACCATTCATTCCTACTTGCACTCCTTTCCTTGTTTCTCTTATAACTCTCAAATCTGGAGCTTCCTAAGCTGAAGTGGAACTTAAATTTTGTAGAAAAGTTAGCATGGACCTTTTGTAAGTACCTTAGCCCTCTCATTAGTTCAGTTTTATGCTTTAAGAACCGAAAAGTCAAGTATCGTATATGAAATTTGACTTTCGAATTAAACTCTCATGGTCCAGCCACTAACCAAATTAAAAGTGGGTATAAGACCATAGTTAGGTAGGTGATTAACCCCTGAAAGGGCACCTCCTAATTCCTTTCGTTGCTTAGTTAATTATCGGGTCAAACCGTTTAGGTAAAAAGTCAAACTTGGCAGATTTGTGAATATTAATTAAAACTAATAAACCAGGGGTCCTAAATTATATTTTAACATTCTAATGACTTGGTAATTAGTATTAGAACATGTTTGACCAGGTCTAACCCGACAATTATCGGTCTAAGGTCAGTTTATGACCGAAAGTCGCAAAAGCTTGACTTTTGCTTTGACTTTCAGTTCTGACCCGATTAAGCTTGATTCTTCCATGTTTTAAGCTTCCATTAGGACCATATTATATAGTAGTATAACCCCCTGAAGTTATATTGCTTGGTCCTTAGTGGTTTGAAGTATATGCTAGTTTCCAGTATTATGCTTATAAATGCCCATTTCGCCCTTTTGACATATAAATGAGAATTTTGAAAATGTGAGAGGACAAAAACCTTTGTTACTGATATATAAGCTTGTCCCGAAAATTTGACATCATTTCTTGGTCCCAAATAGGAGTTATGCTCGATATCGTAATTAGAAGCTTTTAATTAAGTAAATTGCGATATCTTGCATAAGGCATGTTTAAACTTGGATTTTGACCCAAAACTCATTACCTACTGTTAAGATATTATTTTTAGAGATTTTTGAAATTTAGGATCAGATTATAAACTGATCATATCATAGAGTTCTTGTATTATTCGGTAAATGACGATAATACCCTTTTCATGCATAAAATGAGATTTACAAATGATTTGAATGCCAAACCTTTTCCTACTGATTTCATATATTAAATAAATTATTTTGAACACTCAAAACTGATCAAAATCTCAGATTTCCATAAAACTCCTTAATTATCGTCAATTAGCGATTTTTACGCTATTTAGGTGCATAGTTTGGTTCTAAACCATAATTAACACCTAAGACTTATTACCTACTGAATTTTTAAACAAATTTTAATATTATTACAGTAGGTATAAGTCGTGAACTCAGACTTCCAAAAATGTCCGTATAAGCATATGTGAAATGACCAAAATACCCTTTCGGGGCATAGTTTGGCCATAAATGGTAAACCTCACATATGTAAGATATCTTACTGATGTAATGTGATAAAATAAATTTTTTTACTGATTACCAAAGACCAGAACCTCGGTTTGCTTTAAAACCTCTTTTATAAAGTATCAAAATTACCAAAATGCCCTTACAGGACTTAAAATGGTTTTAAATACTTTTTGGGCATATATGTTAACATCTTACTGATGTATTAACATATTCTAAGCATAATAACATATGGGACTTGTATATGGTTCATTTGGTTGCCCGTTATGCATTTACGCATTCGGATCGGTTTATGTACCTAGTTTACGTAAGTTTGCCGAAACGGGTTTAACCTTATTGTTTTTATCTCAAAATCTGGAATGTGTTTAGTTTACCCATAATATACAAGTCTTCGTACTTTTTGGGTCTAAATAACATTCTATTCCGGTCATTGCTTAATCTAGCGTGTCGTACCGCTTTAGATACTTTAAGCTAGTCGGTCTAGGTCTATGACTTAAATAAGACCGTTAGCATTCTGAATTTGGTTATATATTACCATCACTCCAGACTAGAGCCACCCGGTAAAAGCTACCTGCATTTAGATAGATTGGATAC
>JARYGA010055716.1:0-42326 GCA_030545235.1 Helianthus tuberosus
TACTATACAAAATTACATTTATGCAACTCGTGTATTACACTGGGATTTTAAAAACGTAACTTTTTTATTATGTGGTGTATAAAATTAGATTTATTCAATCCGTATAATACACAGGGTATAAAGATATAACAAGATATAACTTTTTATTGATTGTTATATAAATTTACATGTGTTCAACCCGTACAATACATAATAAAGTTTATGTTTTTGTTTTTTATTAGAAAAAAAGACGTTGGGGGCTCAGATGTTAAAGATTATTTTTTGGCTAAAAGAGTAAAAGTGATATAACCATAGGGGCCAAAATCGTAATTTAAATAATATTATAAATGAGAAGAAGATTAAACTAAATAATAATTATCCATAAGAAATTAAACTAAATAATATTTAGTAGGAGGATTATCTATAATTATTTAGAAAATATTAAACTAAAATAATACTTATCTATAAAAACATGGCCTAATATGATGACAAGTGTCCCAAAAATGGTTTCTTTTATTATATAACATAGATTATCTCTTGAAAAAATAATAAAAACAAATGAAAAGCAAAATCATATTTTATATTATTATGATCCGTTATCATATTTTTAAGGTTTTTTTTTTATCATACACATTGTTGTATAGGTGTGGAATTATCATTTTTTAATACATATCTCTGATTAATCTGATAAGCATTATAAGACAATGATATATTATGTATTTGAAGTTTAAAGATGATTAATCCGATAAGCATTATAACACAATGATATATTATATATTTAAAGTTTAAATAATTTATCTATATTATATATATTATTATAAATATATAACTCTATTTAGGCGGGAAAATATATTGGAGAGCTTCTCATTTATTGACATGTGTCCCATAAGTGATTTACTTTATTATATGTATAGATTCGTACATTCACTCAAACAAGATACCTCAGTCTAAGAGATGTGCTTAAAAGTCTAAGGTAAATTTAATCGAAAAATATCAAAAAGCATAATTTTATGCTTTTTTTGTTATTTTATAAGCGTACAATAAGGTTTTATAAAAAAAATCCATCATGAATAAGTTGTTTTTGAAACAAGCAAGATAGAGGGCTTTAGGGTTTTTTTTTCCTTTCTAAAGTAGTTATTTAAAAATTGTATTGCGAGCTAGTGAGATAAAAGGTAAGTTTGCCTTTCATCACACATTCCTATCAATAGTTAAATTATACTGAGTACGTTTGTTTTGTTATAATTGTATTACGTGATCGTACATGTTTTGACTTCAAACACACTAGCCCTGTCGTTTGCTCATTATTCCTCTTATCAGGAATCACCGGATAAGATCTTGTTTTTGAAGTACGAGGATATGAAGAGGGAGCCAACAGTGGAGCTGAAGAAGCTAGCAGCGTTCATGGGAATGCCGTTTACAGCGGAGGAAGAGAAGGATGGGGTGGTGGAGGAGATTGTAAAGTTGTGTAGCTTTAAGAATTTGAGCAGCCTAAAGGTTAACAAAGGTGGCGGCGGTGGTCAGAAGTTCACCGCAAAGGTGGTGGTGGAGAATCAGGCGTTTTTCAGGAAAGGAGAGGTGGGAGATTGGAAGAATCACTTGACAGAAGAGATGAAAGATCGGATTGATAATATCACCAACGACAAGTTGAAAGGTTCAGGTTTAACGTTAGGTCTCACCAAATAAACATGCATTTGTCATATGTATTGAAAGTTGAAACTATGGGTTTTTTGTTTGTGTTTTATGTTACAATAACGTTTGTATGCTACATTATTAAGAACATGCTAGTATGCTACCAACTTTTCTAGAAGACTTTATAAGAAACTTGTTAAGTATTTATAAATGCATTA
This sequence comes from Helianthus tuberosus, assembly GCA_030545235.1. NCBI lineage: Eukaryota > Viridiplantae > Streptophyta > Magnoliopsida > Asterales > Asteraceae > Helianthus > Helianthus tuberosus. Next base: position 1,827 of record JARYGA010055716.1, read on the forward strand.
CTAGTGGAGTTAAGCTCACCCAAAAGTTATAAATAAAAAACCTTTAAATTTAACTGAAATTCGACGCAAAGGGTCGATGCATCTCTGCACTAGACGTGCAGCTTATGGTCGCCGATGGTTGGATGCGATTTTAGAAGTACAAGACTTGTTTACGTATGGATATAGTTTAGTATGTATTTTAAGAGGGTTAATGATATAATCATTAAAGGTTTCAGTTCACCCCATATTAACTTTGAGTTATACAAATTGTCAAATTATTACAACATAAAAAACCATTCTTTTTGTATCTTTATAAATTTAAAAATTAAAAGAAAATGGTTAAAAAATAAGAATTATTGTTACACACATATCTTTTCAAAAATTAAGATAAAATGTCAACATTTGGTTTCATTGTTCGTTTTGTACTGTCAATGGTACCAAATTAAAACACACATGAAAAAAAATAGTTTGTTGTTATTTATGTACATAACTTATGTATGTGTATTTAAGAAGTACACAATTTATATACAGTGATACTACACTATATAGATTTACTTTTTTTTATTCTTGTAATGGTGGAAGAGATGTTAATGCAAGTAGTGTTTGAGAGTAAGGTACCCTAAGCGGGTACGCCGGGCAGAAACGAATCAATTTCGAACAGTGTATTATAGTCGACGGGTCTCTAGCGATGATCGGACCCAGATAATCAATGTATTCATCGTGCCCCCCTGGGTTCGGTGAAAGAATTGAATTTCCCGGTTGTTGTTTGTGGTGAGCCGTTTAGAGAAGAGGAGAGAGATGGAGATTGGGGGGCTCTTAGTCTAACTAACCTACCCAATTACCCATCATCTTATAATTTATTTTTTATTAGAAAAAGAAAATAAAAATAGTTTTAGGATACTTGAGATTACGGATGAGCATTGCGACTTGGTATCGGTACTAAGATATTTCGTTGCTGATTTGGTACTCACTTTTTGGAATTTTCGGTACCGGTATTTTTAGTTCGGTACGGTACCGTAAATTTTACACACAAATATCGATATCGTACCATACTGAACATTTTTGGTACCGGTACTCATATTTAGCGATTTTCGGCACCGGTATTTTTTGTACCGGTTCCGAGCTCATTCCTACTTGAGTTGAGTGCTGGTTAAGAGGTTTTAGAGTAGTTGAAGTTAAAAGTGAGATGACGATTGATGGAACTCGAGGTAATGTGTAGAAGCATCACCCCCACACACACTAATAATTTAGTATTTTGTAATGATTTATTATCACCCATGCATAGAGAATACATAGATATGTAATTTAAGGCTTAAGCCAACAATATTTATTTTTTTTTACAGAAAAAAATTAAAATCTAACAATATTTTAAGTATAGTTGGATGTTAACTGTCAACAACATGACTTAATTGCGCCTAAGACTTAACTTCCTACTTAGAATCATGGTTGTAATCGAGATTAACCGGGGATTAATCGGATATAATCGCAATTAATTGTAATTAATCAAAAATTAATCGGTGATTAATCGAGGATTAATCGGCGCCTAGTCGGAATTTTTACAACCATGCTTAGAATATATTGTCATTACATATTTTAACTTCTTAAGGTTATACTCTTCCATTTATATGTTAAGGTTTTAATATTTGGGAAATTGGATTTAAATAATCCGAACTTTCACCTGTTGGCCAATAACACTCCGAACTTTCAGTTTGGCCAGCAGCACTCTCAACTTTCATCCTATTTTCCCAAAACACTCCCAAACTCAACTTTCAGCCATGTCTTATGTGTGATATGTTAGTTTGGGAGTGTTTTGGGAAAATAGGATGAAAGTTGAGAGTGCTGCTGGCCAAACTGAAAGTTCGGAGTGTTATTGGCCAACAGGTGAAAGTTCGGATTATTTAAATCCAATTTCCCTTAATATTTTTAGGTTCATTTAACAATACCTCCACGAATATATTGAATATATTGTTATTACATATTTAAACTTCTTAAAAGTTATACTCTTCTATTTATATGTCAAGGTTTTAATATTTTTTATTCTGTTTATTTACTAAACGTATTAAGAATATGAAGAGTACATAAATACATATTCGATGAAATTAGCTTGCCTTTTCTCTTCATTCTTATTACAGCATACATTTTAATAGATTATCGTTTTACAACACATTTTATAAGACGTTGATAACCCATGATATATGCATTTTATATGTATACTTTTTAGAACGCCAAATATGCATTTCATATACAAAGAATTATTAAATAGGATAAAGATAGCTGTAACATGAAGAGTAGCTTCGACAAAAGGAAAAATATAGAGGTAGACTTTTGTAATGAAAACTATTTTTTTTTTTTTTTGAAAAGTTAATGAAAACTAAATAGATGACGTAATAGTAATTTGAATATTTTCCTTAATAGTTAACATTTAACAAACTTGTGAACAGGGTAACCACAAACTAGACTAATAGAGCTGTAAAAGAATACATCCATAAACCTAAGGAGAAGAAAGTAAAAAAGAAACAAAAAAGATATGTAGATCTAAGGCTATAGGGTGTGGTCATGACCCTCATGACCATCAAGACCCTCCACATAAGTGTCATGTCATCCATCTTTAATCCACCATTCAAAACCACTACCCTAAGGGTGTGGTCATGACCCAAATCACTATCCTCTTTATTTTTTTAATTTATTTTTGTCTTAAAATTATCAAATGGGAGGATCGTGATAATCGTGGTTTAATCCATGGGAACCACCATCAATCAAGAAGAGGGATGGTGTACCATTTAATTAATGATCCTATGTGGAAATAATGTTCCAATCCATGACCCCCACACCCCATAGCCTAAGGGTACAGGGTATAGTAGCGGGGAGTTGGGTGTTTGAGTGGGAGTCACCGATCGGTGACCACCCCCACTTGATTGAGTTGGGTGTTTGAGTTGAAGAGAGTGAACAAAAATCGGTGATTGTTCACTGATGTGATTGAGAGGAGAGGAGAGAGGAGAGACCAATCAAGTTTTTTTTTTTTTTTTTTAATTGAGGGGTGTTTGACTATACCTAGTGATTGAGTGTAAAATGAGAAGTAGAATATGGAGTTAACATGGCATAATATTATTAGATAGGATTTCACTCAAACACCCTAGGGTGTGATTGACTATACCCTCCACCCTAAGAACAATATGAAAGTTGAAAACCCACAAACAAACGTAATATATACATTGAGATGCGCTTAATAAATAACCAATTTTAAGGAAGAAATCTGTAAGAACAAAATAAACACTTGGACATGACACTGGTCAAGTATAATGAGGGAGAGAAAGACGGTCGGCTATACGACCATTTAAATTAAATCAACATGTATAGTACAAGTATTTACATGGTTCGTTACAGTTTTAAATGATAAATGATAAATGTGGACAATAAGTTAAATTTCCGAAATCATAATTACTACTTGCAAATCAAACTATGGAGGAACCACAAGGAACACCAAAATTTGATTTCTCCTGTTCTAAAACACCCTGCAAGAACATGACATAATTAGCAAACAAACACATACAACAATTTCTCTTAACTATAAAATTTAATGTTCATAAACCAACCTTAATGATCATTGTGGCTGCATCTTTGTGCAAAACTTCATTGTATTCGTGACAAGAAAGATTCTGACATACAACAAATGAACAACAAGCTGACACTTTTATATATAAAAGAAAACAACATAATCATATCGGTAAGTAGTACCGACCTGAACACAATTGGGGCAACCAGTGTCCCCAGAGCAGCAGCAAGATGTTATAAGTTCCAATGCAGCAGTTAAAAGTTCAGTGAAAATAGGTTGAACCTACATTTAGTTATACATATGTGATATTTCAATGTTGAACATACAAACTTTATAAAAGCATGAAATTTATTTACAGTAAAATGCCATTTTGTCCCTGAGGTTTGACCACTTTTGAGACTTTCGTCCAAAGTTTTGTTTTTTCACATCTGGATCCAAAAGGTTTGAAATCTTGCCATATTCATCTGACTCGTTAATTCCATCCATTTTTCTCCATTAAATGAGGGGTATCTCTGTCTTTTTAGGCATTTTTTTTATTAAAATAAAAACACTATGAAGAAACAAAAATCCACCTCTGTTGACTTTCTAGTTATGACTTTTCTAATAGTATTAACAAATAGGTAAAAGGACGAAAATACCCTTGGACTTAACGTTAAAAATGGACGGAGTTAACAAGTAAGATGCAAATGGCAAGATTCAAAACCTTTTGGATCCAGATGCGGAAAATCAAACCTTTATACGAAGTCGCAAAAGTGGTCAAACCTCAGGGACGAAAATAGGAATTTACTCTTTTATTTAAAAGAAACATATAACTTTTTCTTAAAAAAGGTTATGTTCACCTGTGCTGAAATGCCTGTTCCTCCAGGATGGGAATCATAAAGTAGAATTCTTTCAGGAATATAACGAGCGTCATGAGGATTTACACACTCTGAAGCCAAGTCAGATGAGTTGCATATTATATATCTGCGTTCAAATAAGACCGTTAATTATAATTCAATCAAAAACTATTATGTAAATAGACTTACAGAGGTACGATATGCAGAAGTGCATGACCAGCAGCATGCAAGCCTCCACGAAACGAATAGTTTTCTGTTTCCACAGCTGTTTTTATTGATTGTGGGACCCGGATCCAGACAGCCTACTCAAATCAGAGTCATTACAAAATAATTAAACCGTCAACAAAGCAAGATTAATACCATCAACAGAGGCAAAAACTGAAAAACGTACCTGTGACTCGTATGTATAACTAGGAAGTGATAAATTAACTGTATCGAATACTTGGTTGCTTCCTTTCCATATTCGTCTAAATCCAAACCATGTAGTAGTTACTTTGCATGGGTTTGATTGGGCGTTTGTTTTTGATTTCTGAATGTTACAAATCTTAACTGGGTAGGCCTAAAATATCTTACACTATTAGAATTTGGATAAGTATTAATGCTATTTTATTTATAGGATAATTTAGGCTCAAACTTACAATGTGACCGTTTACTACTTCAATATCGGTATAATCACGAGTCTTGGTGTAATACTTCAAGTCGGCTTCCTGACACAAAGCAATTTTAGTAGATAAATCCAAATTCTTGACTAAATAGGTTTTCCCCTGCTGCATATAAACAGCACCATCATACACCTGAAACATTAATTACCATAAGATTAATATATATAAGAGTAAAATGCAATTTTTCGTTCCTGAGATTTGGCCAGTTTTGCGACTTTCGTCCCAAGGTTTGTTTTTTCGCATCTGGATCCAAAGGGTTTGAAATCTTGCCATTTTCATTCGGATCGTTAACTCCATCCATTTTTTTTGTTAAGTCAGGGGTATTTTCGTCTTTTTTGTTAACTTAAAAGGGCAATTCAGACTTGTCAATACTTGTACATTATGCTAAATGCTTGTATATAAAGTGAAAAAGACCGAATAGCCCTTTGAGTTAACAAAAAGATGGAAATACCCCTAACTTAATGAAGAAAAATGGATGGAGTTAACGAGCCGGTTGAAAATGGCAAGATTTCAAACCTTTTGGATACAGATGCGGAAAAAACAAACCTTTGGACAAAAGTCGCAAAACTGCCCAAACCTCAGGGACGAAAATGGCATTTTAGTCTAATATATATTAACATCTATTTCATATATCAAAAGAATATCCCCATAACCACCTGAAAGAAAGCTTTGCTCTCTTCTACTTCTTCTAGAAGTTTGTCGTTTTTCATGTCGATTATTTTATATCTCTCTGACTCTATTGCACGAATGCTAACAGTATGGGAAGGCGATTTCTAGTAAAAAAAAAAAGAAAAACCATCAGAGAAGGTACGTTAGATATTTAATCAACATAATTAATTTCGGATATTTATACCTCGTGCCCAATGTAGTTCCAAATTTCGGCAGTGGGTCCCCTAGAGGGATCGGTAGTAACGTATCCCTTACTTTTAAGTGACAGTATGGAAGATTTTAGGGATGGACCAAAGTATTTTTCATCATGAACAACACTTAGTGGATGTTCAAGAGATGCACAGACCAAGTGTTGTTCAAGCACCTGCTGGTTGTTAGCATCCACGTGGCAACATTCAATTGGGCCTCTGAATAGTTTATGAGGATACTTCATAAAATATTGGTCAAGTGGTCCTTCAAATGCAACATATATAGCAAGTGACTGTTGTTCCCTTCTTCCAGACCTCCCAGCTTGCTGCCATAAGCTAGTAAATTACAATAACTGGTATTGGTGAGAACATATAAAAGAACGGAAAGATTTAAAAAAAAACAGTAAAATGCCATTTGCTTCCCTGAGGTTTGTTTTTCCGCATATGCATCCGAAAGGTTTGAAATTTTGCGAATTTCGTCTAAAGGTTTGTTTTTCCGCATATGCATCCGAAAGGTTTGAAATCTTGCCATTTTCATCCGGCTCGTTAACTCCATCCATTTTTCTCCGTTAAGTCAGGGCATTTTCGTCTTTTTTGTTAACTTAAAGGGCAATTCGGTCTTTTGAATACTTGTACATTATGCTAAATGCTTGTACATAAAGTGAAAAAAACCGAATAGCCGTTTAAGTTAACAAAAAAGCTGAAACACCCCTGACTTAACGGAGAAAAATGAATGAAGTTAACGAGTTGGATGAAAATGGCAAGATTTCAAACTTTTTGGATCCAGATGCGGAAAAACAAACCTTTGAACGAAAGTCGCAAAAGTAGCCAAACCTCAGAGACGAAAATGGCATTTTACTCTAATATAAAAATAAACAGAATCCAGCCGCGTACCTAGCTATACTACCAGGAAAACCTAGATGTAGGGTGACATCAATATGCCCAACATCAATCCCCAACTCAAGTGCATTTGTAGCAGCAACACCGCAAATTTTCCCGCCAAAAAACTCATTCTCGATTCTTCTCCTATCCTGTTTAATCATTTACTTAAAACCCCATCCTAAAAGCACATCTTCATGTATTTTGTAAACAAAAAGAGAATGAATAGTCGAATATATTAACCTGAGCAGTATAGCCAGCCCGATATGCAAATATGGAATTTACAAGATTGGGTGCGGTCTTCTGAAGAATTTCACGCCTTACCACAAGCAATCGTAACTCCTCAAATCAGGTGCATGACGATTATCGATTTATCATATAAAGGAAAATTGTGAAGCAGAAAAGGGACACTTACGTATAGCTCAATACAAGTTCAGACAGTTTGCGTGTTTTGCAAAACGCAATGCACCGAAGTCCATGCTGAACAATTTCTGCAAAGAGACATGAAATTTCCAAGATTGGACTGCAAAAACAAATGTTCCGATCACTGAACCACTATTCTATGTGCCACATGTGTTATACAGATAGCCCTATACCTTGAACGACCAGCAAAAACGGTTCTGTCATATTGGACGGTATTTGTCTTACTTCTAGTTCTCTTGGTTACCTGTAGTCAAATAAAGAAACAATTGGCACCTTGTAACACTTACCCCCCCCCCCCCCCCCCCCCCCCCCCACACACACACACCCCAATAAACAAATCTTACGGTTTTCATGTGTAAAGGAGGATTCCAGAGGACAAACAGTTTGGGGCCCGAAGGACTGCCATCTTTGTGAATTAACTCCATTGTTGGTAGACTCGCAAGATCCTGACGATTAAAAGAAAATGATCACTATACTGCAACTAACAGGTCTGTTAATGTATAGAAAGAATATAGAATCAAGTTTCTAAACAAACTATATATATTTGTTTATATCTTACCATTGCATGGTCACTGGGATTGGCTGATGTTGCAGTGCAAAAAATGAATGATGGATTGCTCCCATAAACTGCAAACATGAAAGCAGCATCTGAATGTATATATATTATATACACATTGTACAACCGTTTAGCATTTCACATTTCACATTCAGATCCCGGTTTCCAAATGCTAAATTCGGATATTGGTACATTTATACGACTATAGGACTTTTTATACGATTAGAGTAAAGCAATTATATACCATGAGCACAAAGCCGGCGAAAGCGCCTTAAAATAAGAGCCACATGGCATCCAAACGCTCCCTTATATGTGTGAGCTTCATCAATTACCACATACCTGATACATAAGTTTAGTATAAGGCCAAAATTATTTATAAAAAAGACAAAAAAAAAAAACCCTTGTCTCTACACATAAAGACAAGAAATAACTTGGAAAGATAACCTGACGTTAGATAAGAATCGCTCAAACTGCTTATGTAATGGCAAGATTGACATGTGAAGCATATCGGGATTTGTGATCAACTACAAATAAGTTTGTAAAAACTTAGTAAATAATCACATTGTTTCAAAATCCGCAAATTACGAAAATTACCAGTCTAGAATTTTCGCGCAACCATAATCGATCTTCCTGAGCAGTATCACCGTCGTATATTCCAATGTTCAAACCTACATCAAAACCTACTGTCATAGATAGTAATGCTCTTAGTTGATCTTGTGCTAAAGCCTGCATACATTTGATTTAAAGTGAAGTAAAGAAGCCATATAAGTGAATGATGGTTGATAAAACTTAAGGAATGTAGTAATGTACCTTCGTTGGAAAAAGGTACAGAGCACAAGCTGAAAGATTTTGCGATAATACTTCAAGTACCGGTAGATTATAACAAAGTGACTTTCCACTAGATGTCATAGTTGAAATAACGACATTCTTTCCAGCCAAAGAAGCCTCAATTGACTCCACCTGAAAATACGTCAAGAGCAAGATGGAAATATAAATCGGACTTTCAAATACGCGTGTTGTGTATAGAAAGATGCCAAATTGTGTATACCTGGTGGCTATACAACTTTGAGACCCCTGATGATTTAAGCGCACATTTCATTCGTTCAGATAAATAAGATGGAATCTCCACAAAGTTGGCTATTCGGCCGTTAATCTCTTCAACATGAACCATCTGAAAATTTCATCGTAAACGATGCAGCATCGTATATACGAATTAAGAAAGATACGTAATGAAAAGAGTAAGAATAAAGATGACACCTGTCCTTGAGAACCAATGCCTGCTCTCAGATGCTCAACCATTTCTGTAGGTAGCAACGTATTTGTCGCCTGTAAGGGAATACCTTAATGAAACAGAAAACGATAAAAACGAAACTGGAAAAATAAAGAAAATGATGATATCTACATTACACAGTGCTTCGGGTGAAAAAGCACTTGAGGATTCAGACAAATTTCTCTTTGTTTGCTTAGCATCAGTTTTAGTTTCTTTATCATTTTTCTCATTTACATGCAGCAAAAGATCGTTCACTGAACATGATTTGATTTTCTCATTCCCCTGTTTTTCCTGCAGGAGTACATTTTTCTTATCAACTAACCAAAATTCTCAAACTAGTAAAATATATATGTTAAAAAGAGAGAAATGTAACATCTACACATACCATAAATGATTTGACAATTGCATATAAATCTGCTTTGAAGGAACCTTCTCTTTTTTTCATAGCGTTAACTACTCTTGTGGTAGACAATTTTTTCTTGCCTATACCAGCACAACAAGAAGTTAGCTTTGTTGTAAAGTATGCAACCATAGTGAACTTGAAACCGGAAAAACAAAAACCATCATGATCGGCATTCAGCAACAGTTTGATTTACCTTTAACTGGGTACTCAGTATCTAGTTTTGACTTAACGACAACAATCATATTATTTGACTTTTTACACTCAGTCTCATCATCAATAAATTGTATAACCTGCAAAGTTTAATATTTGTAAGACGATGATTACTTACACACAGTACTATAACAAGACTAGTTACCTTAGGGCAAAGCAAAGAAAGATTTTCAAGATCAGCATAATCAAATCCCGGTCCGAACTTACTTAACTGGTTCAGTCCTCCCTCCAAACTAAGCATGGTAACTTTTTTCTGCTGAACTTGAAGAAAAGCACAGAAGATGTTCAAAAAATAAAACGCCTTTAACAAAACCTTCAGCCATGACGGACAAAAACACAAATAACTACTGCCAGCAGCATAATCCATTTCACCGCATCGTACATTCGCATTCCTTAACATACAACTCTTGGATTTCAAATCATACAAACAGTTAACGGACTCCAAAACCAGCATAAACTTCTCACAACCATTATCATCAAGCTCATCATCATCACATAACATGTTCAAAACCAGTACTGCCTCATCACACAAACTATCAAAATTCCTCCTATCTGCTTCGTTCCGCGTGTCCGAACACGCGCCTTCAACGTCAACAGGCGGACAACTTTCGCTTCCATCAATCTCTCGTTGTCGAAGCGAAGACAGATCTTGCATCATATCCGACCATGCTGACTCAGCAAAACTGGAAGTGGAACACTGATGTGCATTTTGAAAACTCGTTTCACTCGCTCTAACATCCACCGATTTCTGCTTGTCCTTTTTCGCAAACGGAATAAGAACGATAAACTCTCCATCGGAAATCATATTACTACTTATCTGACTCTGCAAACTTAGTTTCCTACCCTAAATAAAAGAAATTGCAGTATTCAATCAATATATTAAGTTATTAGCCCTAATTGACATATTTTACAGTATGCATATGTAGTAAACAAAAATGCAGACGATTGAAATACCTTATGTAACAGGTGGAAGTTCGGAGACGATGCTGCGGGTGGAAATATCTGTTTGAGGAGAAGTTTGAGGTCTTGAATTGTTTTGTTTGAAGAAATTGAGACTGTAATTGTTTCACCGGTTAGGGTTCGGACTTCGATTTCGGTCTCTCTTTCGTCCATTTGTTCAAATCTGTTCGTTTGTTCTTCAACAGTGATTCTTTGTATAATCAATGTGAATTCCAGGGGTTTGATTTAAGTTGATTCGATTGGATAATTCAAAATCAAGAGTGGTTCGTTGAGGGATGATGACCGAAATCTAGGGTTTTGGCGGGGAAGTTAAGAGGCCGGTTTTTACACGTTTAACCTTTGCGAGGAGAATTTAAAAGTTTTGTCCTTCAACTTTGATAAAGTTTCAACTTTAAACTAAAAGTATCTTGATGTAAAAATATATGAGCACAAAACTCATTAACTGGATCATAACTAAAATATATGAGCACAAAAGTGATTAACCAAATCATAACTAAAAATGTTAATATATCAAACCAGAATAATCAAAGACAATGGAATTATGGAAATCTAGTGTTTTGCTCAAATATTGATAACCGAGTATATCAATTCGGGTTTGGTTATGTACGTTTAAAAACTGGATTAACTAAACCACATCGATGTATAAAGTAAACATTAGAAACTTCACATATCTTTTTTTTAAAGCTTGGTGTCATTAGAATTGAAAATTTCAATATGTACTAAAACAAAATATGCATGAAATGATTGAAATCGGTTGAATATTTTATTTTTATTAAATTTAACACAAAGTCTATTAAACATGACTCAATCCAAACCTAAAAATGAGGCCTCGTTATCAATTAGCCAAATCATAATTAAACTATCCTATACAACTAATCAATAACGAAAACATTGTAAGTTTGATTAAGACAACGTAAGTCTGAGCAGACTTGGCTAGGGCCGCCAATTAGGCGGGGTGGCATTGGGTCACTCAAAAAGAAAGTCACCGTTCAAAAAAAAATAACGAAAACATAAAATAAAAATTAACGGAAACAATTAATTTTACATTTTTAATTATAAAAATCAATAACGAAAACATAAAAAATTAACTGACTGAAACAATTAATTTTACATTTTTAATTATAAAAAAAAAATTGTTAGGGTGTAGGGAGTGGTTAGACACTTTGAAATTTGAATAGGTGTCAAACTCAAAACATACACACACGAACATGAAGGAATGAACTGATTCTTATTTAAGTTTCTTACTTATCTTGTCAAAACATTATTTGAAAAATGTTCACACACATACATACATGATTCTAATCATTCTATACTAGGAAACCCGATGTATGCAATATTGAATTTAATGTTTTTACTTTTTACAAAATGGTATCCAAATTTAAAACATTAATTTGGTTTAATTAATTCAATTAAAATTAATTTGGGAGGGAAACAACATAATTTGAAAAGCAAAAGGATTAGTAGACTAGACAGACGAGCATCATGGAGCAGTTTCCATGTATGTCTCCTCCTCCTCAACAATTCACATAAAACCGTCACATTTCAAAACATAACATTTCCTCTTCTCTCTCTCTCATCAAACATGACTACTCCCTACACCTTAATGAGATGTCGGATGAAAGATCTAATATCATGTTTCAACTTACGTAAACTTCCCATCGAGAAAGAAGCCGACGAATCCGATCATCAGAACCCACCACCATCGCCAATTGTTAATGAGGTGGAAATTGGAACCACGGTAGAGATAGGTGGAGGACAAGAGTCGCCGGCGAGCTGGCAGTCGTGTGAGTCCGAGGAAGATGATTACATTGTGTTTTACTTTAAGGATGATGATGTAAACGGAGGCGTTATAGAGGAAAGAACCATCGAAAGCTCGTTGGAGCGAAAACAAGACATTCGACGGAAGAAGGTTTGTTTAGTTTTCGATAAGTTAGCGTATTGTTTGTCACGGATAGTGCTACCTGTTTCCCGAGTTAATTGTTTTAGTATTGTTTGTAGGAAATTGCTAAGGAAACTAAAGACAAGAGTGAGGCAGGGGAGCTTAGAGTCCGAGACACATTGGGCGAGTCAAGCGACTCGAGTACGAGTTCATTTGCCTTCCCAACGTAAGTACCAACAACCCATTATCATTTTAAAAAGGTCTGTCTAAACGTACCTCTTTATCTGAACATAGGCCCTATGTGGGATGGAAAATATTTTTTAACGGCGGGCCCTTCCCAGTCTCCCACATGTTTGTGAGAGAAAAGGGTACGTTTAGTAGCACCCTTATAAATTAGTCAGTAGTAGCAATCCAAATTGGCACTCAAAAGTCAAAACCGACCCTTTATAGTGATTATATTCCCTTGATAATTTGCAGAATTCAAAGGGAGTGGACGGGTAGCCCGGTGTTGATGCCAAGACCGGAAGGAAACAACAAGTCCAGTGGTGTTTGTGTTCAATGTTGTAAATTCTAGTTTTGTGTTTAGTCATTCATATACCATGTTGACTTTTGATTATATTGGTCAACTTACAGAACTAAGCTGGAATTTGCAGTCATGGTAATGGACAAGATAATTTTTGTGGTTACGCGTATCTCAAACAAAGGGTATAATTGTCATTTCACAGGCATTGCGATAACGTTAGGAAAATGATACATTAAAACTAGAACGCCTTGTATGGCGTTTCTTTACCAAAAGGACTTCTCTCTTTTGCCTTGCAACATTTAACATTGGAAATGAAATATTACATTTCTGTTCTGATTAGACATAAACATGTTTATAAAAATAAGTTTCATGTTTACTTGGTTGTTTTAGATCCCATCTTTTCGTCGTCTTTGTTAAATCACTAGTCAAAATACTCAACACTGCATAAGTTAAACAAGTATGCAGCAATGAACACATCACAAATCAATTCAAGCATTTGGTGACGACGCCTAGAAGAATATTAAGAATGTGAATGCTCAAATCTTATACTGTATTGAGTAAAGCTAACAATATTGGTTGGTATGATGATCGGAAGTTACATTTCAGTTGGTTAACGTTTCCATAATGGTTCCATAGACGCTGCAACTTGGATCACAAGACTCGTGCCTTCTTCTTGAGCTTACATATCAAAAGATACGGATTCATTGCAAAGAAGGTTATAAAGATCACATGGTGACCAGAACAACCATCCAATCTGTTATCAATATTTATGCTTTTATTATAGAAAAGTTTAAACATATATACAAATCCGACGAAGGGTAAGTCGAGGAATGTTTCTAGAGGGAGGCAAGTAGGGTAGTGTCAAACTTAACATGACTTCTATCCACAAGGGGGACATTTATGAGACCAAGAGTTGACTACTGTTTCAATAATGTTCATCATTAAATAAATTGACTGTAGCGATGTGAAGTGCCCCGTCGCATATCATGCTCTTGTTAGTTGGTTAGCTTAGTCTAGGTACTTTTAATACCTGACTAGTCGCAACCCATGATCATGGAGCTTCGATAACTTATGTGGTTTGAGCAACAAACCGCGCCACCATCCCCTTCTGAATAGAAAACTCTAATCTACTAAAAACAAAGTCTCGCCCCTGAGGGGTCGAAAAGTTGTTGTGGACCACACGCTGAACTCTAGTCAAGAACCGAACCGCCTCCGGTGCCAAGGAGCCGAACGTGTCAAACGCCAGGGGGACAAAGGCATGTTGATTATCCTCACAAGCTTTCGCGTGCTTAAAATCGAATAGAAGGAAACACAATTGCACATGGGGTATTAAAAGTTGAATAAATTCATTACAAGATGATAGCTCATTTCTTAATGTGAAATCAAGAACACATGTGAAATATTCCTATTGCTAACCAGATTGGTAATTAAATTGTTGATGTACTTGTGGGGTTACCAAAAACCAATATTCAATATTCAAACACCATTTTGTACTTTGTATTCAAACTAGACATCTAAATAGCTAGGTCGAGTACACATTGTCAAGGTTCATTTAACTACTCCATCTAGACACATTTATGGTCCACCGTCAACAGTCCCACACCGGTTACACTTCCTACCATCACACCCATGAAAACGTGAGAGATGAAAAGGAAGTACAAGGTCTTTTTTATTTGTAATCCATAGATTTGAAGTTTTAAAAATTGTAAAGATTGTAAATTACATGTATACCTTCCAAGTAAATAAAAGTGGTTCTTTGTGAAGAAGTTCAAGTTTAACTCTCTTTAAGGACACCCGGGTGTGGTTTGTCCATGAATGGTGCCCCCTTCAAATGTGGGGTTTTGATTGGCTTCCTCACCTACAATATGGGGTCCACAAGAGCCCCCCCTAAGACCCGCCATTACACTTACAAGAGCCCCTTTGACATCCCTTTGGCGCCCCCCTTTGGCGCCCCCCTTTGGCGCCCACAGGGTGGAGGTGGGGCGTTATTGGCTGATGTGGGGGTGGGGCGTCATTTCACACCATCCAGCCTAATGAATAGTTAAAAGTAATTTTGTTTGATCGAAAGCTAACCTAATTACCAAAAACAAACATCATATGTTTACTCGAACCGAAAACATATATATTAATATATTATGTATTTTTATAAATACATATATTTCTAAATTATTAAAAACTTGAAATTATTTAAAAGTATTGAACAAAATATAGAACACGTTGAAGTATAATTAGTTTTTGAAAATTTCTATAATTTAAGTTAGTTTTTTAGGTGAATTTGAGAGCATAATGAGAATTATGACAAGTAATTTTAAACCATATATGATTAGAGTATGTGTTTCGGGGGCTAGGCTCCGTCACATCGTAAACCAGGGTGTGGAACACCACAACGCCAGGGGCATGATTGGGCGCTAGGGGGGACGAATATGGGGCTTCTCGAAAGCGAGGGAGCTAAAAGAGGTTTCAATTCCTCTTTTTTCTTTTAATTTAATTGATATACAATCAATCATTTAGAGTCATCTTAACCCAACATCACATTTTATTTTTTACCTCTCCATAAGATCGGTGTAAAAGGTGAAACCCTCACTCCACGTGACTTTTTTTCACATTCAATAATTCATTGCAACACATAGTTTTGAACACATATACGAAACCAGTGGGCAATGAGTAAGAGGTACCGAAATTTGTGAAATCAGTATGACAAAGTTTTACAAGTAGGAAAATAGAAACCCAATTAAAGAAACTTCACACAAGTTAAAAAGTTTATACCAAATGTAACGTCTTTCAACACCAAAACTACTTGAGTGTTGCAATGGATTCAATCAATCAGAAATTGAGTTAACTTAACCTGGAGTCATCAAAGAAGATAATTAAGCTGTTGATCAGAATTACTCAACCAATAAGACTGATCAAACAAACCCCAATCCTCCACCACATCTCCACCATTGCTTAACCCAGGATATTCAAACTCACCCCTTTTACAATCCCATTGTTGCCTCTGATCTTGATCTCGTTGCTGCATTAACAGTGACACTTCCGGTTCCACCACCGACGAGAATCCCACAGCTAACTCATCAGAAGATGAATTCATCAAGCTTCCAAACGTCCCCATCTCCGAAAACAACTTGTGAACATTGTCGGTCAGCATAGGCGGTTCCAACCTTTGATCAAACATCGTCGGTACTGCCTCAGCCGGTGTAAACTGTGTCGTTTCCTGCGAGATCTTGATGGAGCTGCTGCTGTTTGAGCTCTTTTTCTTTGATCGTTTGGTTTTACGGGTACTACCACCAACGGGGACGTTGCGAAGGACACCGCCTTTGGTCCAGTAGCGACGACAGCCCTTACAGAAGAACCGCGGCTGGGAAAGGTTGTAGTTGTTGTAGTAACAGAATTTGGTGTTTAAACAACCACACCTCGGACACTTTAAATCACCACAACTACCGCGATCACCACCAGCAAACAAACTACCCGCTCTATTGCGGATGGATTGTATATCCTGCATTTTTTTTTTCAAGTTGTGTTGTGAAAATTTAATCCACAGACTTTAGCAAAGAGCAAGTGGTTGGAACTTGGAGGATGAAAAATAAGAAATATCTGGGAATGGAAATATGTGAGCGTCCACATCCCATGATCTAAAAGAATATGATTTAGTGGTTAGACGTCCATTTACGAAAATGACCCTGTTTGAAAAAAAACAAAAAAAAAAAAAAAAAATGTGGGGGAGGCAGGTGTGGTTAAATAGGTGCCGCCATTTTGGGTGGGTGATCATTCCTCCACGTTAAGTGGAACTATGACGTGTTTCCACAATAACTTTTTTTTAATGGCATTTCCATGATAACTCATCAGCGGTCAGCCGACGTTTACGGTTTTGGGTTTTCTTAGTATTTCACTAGCATGTCTTGGCTTGATTTGTTAGTATACACTAGTAAGGAACTTGTGTGATATAACCGGAGATTAAATGGTATAAATTATGAACTAAGCATGGACACGGGGATAAATGCTATACCCTAGACATTAAATTATATTATACTCTTATACAATTAGCAACTTAGGTTATGTCCATTTGTTTAAAAGTCACACCCTTTCATATTATCCATTTTACCCACAAAATTTATTCATCATATTAACGGCTACCATTGCGTAACCAAACGTCGCCTCCATAAATCATCCCGTTTAAATTATAACTAACTGAATTAATTTTCAGTATACAAGAAGCAATTTCAAACAATCCAATTAACCGCCACAAACAATCCAATGAATAATTAAGTAACAAACATCGGTGATGCCGCGTCATAATCTACCCAATCAAATAAGATATGTTCCCACAAATTTAATTAATTAATCTAAAAAATTCTTCGCATCTTTCTAAACCCCCCATCACCCTTCTTCCCAAAATTCCTATCTAATCCCTCAATTGTCGTTCGTAAATCAAGAACAAAATTTACGATTGCCCTCCAAGGTAATATTCCATATTATTTTCAATCGATTCAGTTTGTTTTGTTTTCTCTGCTTTTTGTATATACTCCTTGAATCGCTATTATCACTCAATCTGTTTTGTTTTGTATATTTTTTTTTAATTTACTCCTTGAATCGTGTGTAATTGGTGGATATGCACTAGGACATCAATTAGTGAACATGTGTTTTATTAAAGAACATATGTGTTATATGTAATATCACAAAGGAAAACTGAATTCAAAAACCTTCTGTTGAATATAATTAACTCGGGTTCCAGATTATATCTTCTGATTCAATCTAGATTTTTCGTTAATAATTCAAATTATTCAATATGTTCATCAAGGTTTATTAAGCCCTACCTTTATTTCGGAACATAAAAGCATTGAGAACGCTTATTATAACTTTAGACATTAAATTGATATCGAAACAGTACAAATGAAAACAAAGCTTTTGAAGTTATTGTAAAGCTATTTAAAAAAAAAATAGAAGTGTTAAAATTTAAATAATTGTTAAATAGTACATTACAGTAACCATATAAAATTTAAAAAACATATTTTATGTTCGCTTTTTCAACATTCCGCCGCAACGCACGGATGACGTCAACTCGTTAAATACATACAGTTGCAAGTTTGGATCAATTCAACAACGAATGGCGGATTTAAATACATAAAATTGCAAACAGTAAGAACATATATTCGAATACAAGTACACAGTTTTGAAGAAGTCCCATATGAGACAACGTATATTGTAACTAACTTTTGGTGCAATCTCAGCCGTATAAACTTATCAACTTTTGATCCTGACCATTTAAAGTAGAAAAAAAAAACTGGAGTAAACTGCCATTTTGGTCCCTGTGGTTTGGCCAGTTTTGCCACTTTAGTCCAAATCTCAAACTTATTACATCTGGGTCCCTGTGGTTTGCATTTTGTTGCCATTTTAGTCCAAATTTCAAAAACCCTATTTTTTTACTGTTACAACCTCCTATTTTGTCCTGTAGTGCAGGGGCATTTTGGTCATTTTGCTTTTTATTTTACATTTTACATTTTCTTTATTAACATCATCCCCAAATAAATAAATAAATCATCATCATCATCCCCAAATAACTGACTCTCTCTCTCTCTCTTTTCTCTCTAAATCGATCAGATCCAGATCCACGATGCTCTCTAAATCGATCAGATCCAGATCCACCATCATCATCGTCATCTCCGGCGTCGTCCCTACCGAAACTCAGATCCACCATCGTCATCGTCATCTCTGCGTTCCTCTCTCTCTCTCTCTCATGTTTCTCTCTCGTTCGGCTCTCTCTCTCTCTCTCCTGTTTCTCTCTCTCTCTCTTTCTAGTGGAATGTTGTTTGAAGGAGATGATGTTGTGATGTAAGAGAGAGAGATAGAGAGGTGTGGTGGTTGCAGGGGGTGCGAGAGGGTGGTGGTGCTTGGCGGCGAGAGGGGGTAGTGGTGGTGGCAGGTGGTGGTGCTTGGCGAGATGGTGATGACGTGTCGTTTGTTGATTTATGCAAGGTTACTTGAATCTGTGTTGGATTGGTTTTTGTTACTTGAATCTGGTGGTTACTTGAATCTGTGCTTTTTAATCATTAACTTGAACCCCCTGCATCTGCTATGATTTATTGCTGTTGTTGTTCTGGCAGTGGCATTATTATTTATTAAGTTTGTTTCAAGGCTATGATGATCAGAGTATCAGAGTATTCTGGTGGTGGTTATGATTTTTTTTTTTTTGAGTAAACTGCGAGGCTGTGATGATTTCACCTAATCCGAGTCAAAATTGGGTCAACATTTGAGATTTTCCGCAGCTTGGCGTGGTAGAATCGGAGGAGGGCAAGTGCCCTTGCAACCTCTGTTTGCAGCCATGGCGGTTTTGATTTGTTGTTGGAGCCTCGTTTCTTTTTACAAATCGGTTTTTGATTTTCTTGAAGATGATGTTCTTGATTTTCTGGGTTTTGATGATGATGTTTGATGATGTTCTTGAAGATACAGATCTGAGCCTCGTTTCTTTTTACAAATCGTTTTTGTGATGGTTTCTGGTTTTGTTCTGGGTTCTTGATTTTCTTGAAGATGATGTTCTTGATTTTCTGGGTTTTGATGATGAAGTTTGACGATGTTCTTGATTTTCTGGGTTTTGATGATGAAGTTTGATGATGTTCTTGAAGATAGATGTTATTAATTACTGAAATGTTATAATAAATTAACATGGACCAAAATGCCCCTGCACTACAGGACAAAATAGGAGGTTGTAACAGTTAAAAAATGGGGTTTTTAAAATTTGGACTAAAATGGCAACAAAATGCAAACCACAGGGACCCAGATGTAATAAGTTTGAGATTTGGACTAAAGTGGCAAAACTGGCCAAACCACATGGACCAAAATGACATTTTACTCAAAAAAACTGTAATATTGGCAGTTTCGGGAGGTTTAACTCTCTCTCTCCTAAAATGAGGAGGTTACGAACAGTTTGGGGTTTGATTTCTCCCACGTCCCATCCTCACGTTTCCTGTAACTTCCATGTTCCCTTCCTTTTTTAGTAGGGATCTCAAACCTACATTTTTGCCCCATTCCCCTTCATCGCTCTGTATCAATCCATTGTTCTTTGAAAAGTAAAAGCGAAGCATGGATTTCGTCGCAACACCGATTCCAAGCATCTCTGTCATCGCAACATCAAAGTCGTCGATTTAGAGCACCGATTCCTCTTCGAATCTCTCAATTGCTCAATGATAATTGAAGCACCCGGTGTAATCACTCATGAAATCAAGGTATGTTGTATGGTAATTGTAGTAAAGCATTTGTGAATTTGATCTTCTTTGTGTGTGTTGTAGAGAAGCTTTGCTCTTCATCTTCTTCACCTTCCATGCGGTTCACCCAGCTCCGTAAGTACATATTCTGTCAGGTTATTTTCAGTTTTTTTGTTTTTTTAAATTTGTTATTGATGGATTTGTAAGGTTTTCTTAGTATACGGTGGTGGATTTCGAGTTATTTGCAGGTCTTATTTCTCTTTTCATCCTAACTTTTAGCATTAGTATTCATGTTTTAGGGTTTAGGTTGAGTTATTTGTAATAACCAACACCAGTTCGATGAAACGTCTTGGATATCAGTAGAAACTTGGTCAGGACGAGTGAAGAGGTATGGTCCCAATTCCTTGCCAACATGGCAAGGACCATACCACTTTCTCCATCCTACATGGCGTTGACATCAACCGTATCATCCAGAAGCTTCTAGAAGCTTCTGGAAAATATCCAGGTGACACCAAAGATGCTCCATCCGACATAAAGGACAACACGTGTCACCAGCCATCAAGCGCCAAGTGGACCTGCAACAGGTCAGGGAGCAGCCCGACAACATCAGTACGATGTTTCCAAATTAGACAAATGCAGGCGCGCCACGTGTACCACTACACTGACCGCAGCAGAGGAGACCAAGGGGATATTCCCCTTGGTCGGACAGCTGGCGCGCGTCTACAGCTAGCACTGCTGCCCCTTCCTTTCTTCACCCTCCGGCTATAAATAGGACCCTTCACCATCCAGGTTGATCATCTTGCTCTCTCCATTCTCACACTTAACACACACTGTTTATTATCCCTCAGAACAGTACTTATTCTCACGCCGGAGCCTGGTTAAGAGGGAAACCCCCATATTCCCCTCTTAACGAGACTAACGGTGTTGCTGTTTTGCAGGAACCGAGCCATTTCCAGCGAGTAAAGAAGGAGATTGAACCCACTATTGAAGTAACCCCACTGATTAACCGTAGCGTTAATCAGTGTTTCATCATTGGCGCCATCCGCTTTTAGCAAAAACCACTCTCATCTCTTTTTCTTTTTGAAAAACTCTCATCCAAATGGCTGAACAAAACCATCCTCACCCGGCAGACGGAGACGTTTCTTCCTTCGAACTCATTTCGGACAACGTACACGTCCAAAGAGATCAAAGGAACAAAATTATCCAAGAAAGGCCGACGAACAACGAGTTTCCCAGCATCTTTGGGAGTACATCCAGGATTGCTACTCAAAACGCACCTGGTGCTGCTTTTCAAACTCCACCCAGAATCATCACTCAGACCACAAATGGAGCTACGTTTCAGCCTCCGTCAGAGGTAGTCCAACCGACACCACCAGTGCAAACTCAGAGCCATGGAGCTGGCCCCTCAGTTCCATCGGACCAAGCACAACTAAACTTCTCAGCGTTATTAGGGCTACCCGAAGGAAAAACTCTAGCTTCCTGGTATGCCGAGCAAGTGGCGTCGATAAACCTTGTTTACACACAACTCAGCGCGCAGCAAGCTTTGCTTCAAGCACAAGCTCACCAGTTAGCATTTGTCACTCCACTGCAAAGGCCTTTGAGCGCTCCTATGCCTCAACAGGCCAATGCATACAACCTGCGTCCTGAGTCAGTACCTCCACCGCATGTTAGAAGGCCAAGCGCGCACGTCACGCGCGATACTTACGGTGAAACAGAAAGCAATTACGTGCAGTACTCTCAACCACCGAAGAAGCCAATACAAAGCCGTTTAGGCCCGCGCAACATCAACGACGAATTTGACGATGACAACGACACGAACACAGTGTTCAGTAGGTTACCACCAGAGCATGAAGCGTACAAACCGCGCAAGCGCGCAGGTTATGATCCAAAAGCTGAACATGATTACACTCTAAGCTATCGTCCGGACGACATGGCTGAGAATTCAAAGTTCATCCGAGAGATCGCCACGGCTGCCATAGACAAAACCAAATTGCCACACAACGTGGGCAAATACAACGGGTTGACAGACCCAGACGATCATCTCCAAGTTTTCAACGGTGCGGGAGCAACGGGTGGATGGAACTTGCCAACCTGGTGTCATCTCTTTGCTCAAACCTTCGTAGGCGCGGCGCGCATCTGGTTTGACAGCTTACCAGCAGGAAAAATCAAATCATGGATCGATTTCCGAGAGAAGTTCCTGGCACACTTCTCACAACAACGACGACACACCAGGGATCCAGCCGATTGCTTGAACATATGGCGCAGAGACCACGAAAGCGTAGAAGATTTCATTACTCGGTACAACAAAGAATGTTTGGAGATCGGCGACGTAGGCGAGAAGATGATGCGCGCACACTTCATGCGGGCAGTCAAGTGCGATGATTTAATCAAGCGTGTAAAAGGCAGAGACGGAGGACCCAAAGATTGGGAAACCTTCATTGAGGCAGCCAAAACTATCGCGCAGTAGGACAGACAGTTGACCGGCGATGATCACCGTCAACGCAGCTACAACCATAACGACCGGCATAGCAAGAAGGGCAGGAGCCAACCTTGGAAGGCGTCCGGTCACAGAGAACGAAGCCCAGTAAGAGAGGATGCGCGCCACACGATCAATCAAATAGCCCACCGGAAAGAGGTGAAACAAGAAAACAGGGAGAAACAGTGGGCACCCCTCACGAAAACCCCTTCAGAAGTCTTAGCAACCGAGAACCACCAGTTCAAGCCACCACTATAGATGCGCAACAAAAGGGGCCAAGACCCGAACCTTTTCTGTGAATTCCACAAGGACACCGGCCACTTAACCGATGATTGCTTCAGCCTTAAACAAGAAATCGAAATGGCCTTAAGAGACGGAAAGTTAACTCACCTGGTCAAAGGTGGAAGGCGTGATTACCGTCAGATTCAAAGAAGAGAAGAAGGGTCGGATAATAAAAAACTCCGGAAATTAGAAACTCACATGGTTCAGGGGGGTCCACGGAGGCAAAAAAGAAATTATAACAAGCGTTCGCAGGACGACTCATGGCGCGAGAAACAAGTTGTCTTCCCTGTTGTACGAGGAGGCCCACGAGAACGAAGACCCATAGTCATCTCAGGCGTCATAGGACATTACCAAACAGATTACATCTTCATCGATCCGGGGAGCACTGCGGACATCATATATGAACAGTGTTTCAATCAGTTCGATCAAGAGGACAAAGCGCGCTTAGAACCAGTTGATTACCCACTCACTGGCTTCTGCAACGAAGCCGTTTTTCCTCTGGGACAAATATCATTCCCAGTACTGCTCTCAGACGGAAGAAACTCAAGAACAGAAGACGTCACATTCATGGTACTGCCAGCACATTCAAGACACGATATTCTGTTGGGACGAGAATCCCAAGGCGATTTCAGCATGATCTGCTCTGGCCCACACTCAGCAGTAGGATTCCTGACAGAAACAGGAGTAGCCATCATATATGCAAGCAAAGAGGTATTAGCGACTGACGAGCTAAGACCTGCAAAGTCAAGGAAACCAGAAGCACGCCAAGAGGCAGAGAAATGGGTGCTAAATAGCGCATATCCAGAACAGACAGTAACCTTGGGACCTGCAATATCCGATCTGACGCGCGCGGCGCTAAAAAAACTGTTGTTCCAAAATATGGATGTCTTTGCCTGGACGCCAGCAGACATGGTGGGTGTTCCAAGGCACATAGCTGAACACCGCTTGAACGTCTCGGAAGAAGCCAAACCGGTGGTACATGCTAAGCGCCATTTAGGAGACATAAAACACGAGGCCATGAAAGAGCAAGTGATAGAGCTGTTAAACGCAGGAATCATCAGGGAGGTCAGGTACCAAACATGGGTAGCAAGCCCAGTGATGGTCCAAAAGAACAATGGTAGCTGGAGAATGTGCGTCGATTACAAAGATCTGAATAAGGCATGTCCGCGCGACTGTTACGCCTTACCAGACATCGATGAAAAGATTGATTCACTTGCCACATTCCGATGGAAATGTTTCCTTGATTGCTATAAAGGGTACCACCAGGTACAGATGGCCGTGCAGGATGAAGACAAGACCGCGTTCCGCACGCCAACAGGGCTATACTGCTATACCAAAATGCCTTTTGGTCTTAAAAATGCGGGCACGACTTATCAAAGGCTCATGAACGAAACCTTCCACGACGCCATCGGCAAGTATATAGAAGTGTATATGGACGATCTGGTTATTATGAGCAAAGAGGAGAGTACAATGTTGCTGAACATCCAAAAGACATTTGACACTCTGCGCGGAGTCAGCATCAAGTTAAACCCAGCGAAATGCTCCTTCGGCATGGAGGAGGGGAAATTCCTGGGTTTCATTGTCACGAAAGATGGTTTCAAGGTGAACCCCGACAAGATACAAGCAATAGAACGCATGCCGTCACCGTCAACGATTAAGGAGATGC
The DNA here is from genome assembly GCA_030545235.1 of Helianthus tuberosus. Classification (NCBI taxonomy): domain Eukaryota; kingdom Viridiplantae; phylum Streptophyta; class Magnoliopsida; order Asterales; family Asteraceae; genus Helianthus; species Helianthus tuberosus. The sequence goes on from JARYGA010055716.1 coordinate 26,437, forward strand.
AAAAATTGGCAGGACGGTTGGCAGCACTCAACCGCTTCCTGGCCAATCACGCAGCTAAATCATTTCCGTTTATAAAAACTCTCCGTAACTGCATGAAGAAGAGCCAATTTCAGTGGACTCCGGAAGCTGAAAGCGCATTCCGCGAGATGAAAGACTGCCTCATCAAGCTGCCAACATTAACTGCGCCAGTCAAGGGCGAACCTCTGGTACTGTACTTATCAGCCTCCGACAGAGCAGTAGGAGCAGTATTGCTTGTAGATCGACAGGGTGTTCAGACGCCAGTCTATTATGTGTCACGAACTCTAACCGACCCAGAAACCCGGTACGCAATCATCGAAAAACTGGTACTCGTACTGATCCACGCATCTAGGCGGCTGCGCAGGTATTTTGCCAACCACGTTATCCACGTGCTAACAAACTACAACATCGGCAATATCCTCGCAAGGCCAGAGATCTCAGGGAGACTAGCGAAGTGGGCAATAGAGCTCGGAGGTCACAATGTCGTTTTCAGGCCAAGACCGGCGATCAAGGGCCAAGTCCTTTCGGACTTCATGACAGAAGTACCGGACGACAAAGACCGAGAATGTAAGGTAATGGAAAAAGCCGAGAAGCAATAAGTGGAAGAACCATGGCTGCTTTACACAGATGGCGCGTCTAATGAAGACGGCGCAGGCGCAGGGTTACGGCTGGTGAGCCCTGACAAACATGAGTTCACCTACGCCATACGCCTAGATTTTAAAAGCACAAATAATGAAGCCGAATACGAAGCCTTCCTTGCGGGTCTAAGGTTGGCAATCAAAATGGGAGTAAGACACATCGAGGCGCATGTAGATTCCATGTTGGTGGCCGGACAGATTAACGGGCAGTATGAGGCCAAGGGAGACACAATGGCACTCTACCTGGGTCAAGCAAAAACGCTGTTGCAAAACTTCTATTCCTACAAGGTGCACCACATTAATAGAAGTGAGAATAAACCAGCAGACGCGCTGAGTAAGCTCGCTTCTACAAGTTTTCAACACCTAGCAAAGGATGTGCGCATAGAAGTTTTGAACAACCCGTCGGTACCGCTGAGAGAAGTAAGCGTCGTGAAACTTGGAACAACGTCTTGGATGACCCCGATAATAGCATACCTCCAATCCGGAATACTCCCGAAGAACAAAGCGGAGGCGAGGAAAATCCAGTATAAATCCGAACATTATCAGATGGCCGACGGGATCTTGTACAGAAAATCATACCTCGGGCCTTTGTTAAGATGTGTTGATCCCGAAGACGCAGGCTACTTAATCAGAGAAGTGCACGAGGGAATCTGTGGCATACATGCCGGACCAAGAATGGTGGTAGCAAAGGTCATGAATGCGGGGTATTACTGGCCCGGAATGCATCTGGATGCGGTCAAGGAGTTGCGGAAATGCAGCGGATGTCAAAGACACGCTCCCAAAACGATGCGCCCCAAAAACGAGTTGGTGCCAGTCACCACGGCGTGGCCCTTTCAACAATGGGGAATAGACATGGTCGGACCTTTTCCCGAAGCCCCAGGTGCGGTCACATTCATAATAGTCGCAGTCGACTATTTCACCAAATGGGTAGAGGCGAAAGCTCTCGCATCAACCACAGCCACCGTTGTCAAAAAATTCATTTGGGAGCAAATCATATGTCGCTTTGGTTTACCCCTCAAGATCATCACGGACAATGGAACCAACTTTGCCGAAGACAACCTCCAACAGTGGTTTAAAGAACTACACATCGAGCATACCTTCTCCTCGGTCGCACACCCGCAGGGGAATGGTCAAGTTGAAGCCGTCAACAAAAGCATCGTCGATGGAATCAAGGCAAGGTTAGGAGAGAAGAGAAGAGGCTGGGTGGACGAACTACCCAGCATTTTGTGGGCACACAGGACGATGCCCAAAACAAGCAACGGGGAAACACCGTTTAGCCTGGTTTACGGGTCAGAGGCAGTAATACCAGCAGAGATAGGACTGCCGTCACCCCGAATGCTCTCGATGAACATGATCAACAATGAAGAAGAAAGGAGGATCGACCTTGACCTCCTAGAAGAGAGAAGAGAGATGGCAGCAATCAATGAAGCCAAATATAAATCGAAGCTGGAAAAATATTACAACTCCAAAGTCCAAGTCTGCATCTTCAACCCGGGAGACTATGTCCTCAGAGACAACGAGGCCTCAAATGCAGAGAGGCCCGGGAAGTTGGCTCCCAAGTGGGAGGGCCCATATGTCATCGACACCGTGCTCGGAAAGGGAGCCTATAAGCTGCGCACCATCGACAACAAAGACGTTCCTCGCACATGGAACGCCCAACAGCTGAGAAAATGTTACCTGTGAAGGAAATTCTTGTAATAGCAATGGCCAAGTCGCCAACACGTTTATGATAATACAAGAAGTGTTTGGCTATCTTTCTATCATGCAAATTTCTTTGTCATAACTGCATATATTACTTTGGGCATACACGAAAACATCAATGGCTCGACCATTAGGAAACGTTGTAGACCTCCAAGGCCTGTCACAAACGAGTGCACAGCCGGGTCAGACACACAACTAAAGCCTAACAAATGCCAAACAAATACTTCGTGCCCACATAAACACGAAAACATCGAACACAGGACAAACAAACATTGTAAGCACCCCCAAGGCTGAGCACAGCCGGGTCCACACAATAACCTGTAGATTCGATCACTTCGTAGTCACGAACCAACTTGCGCACATAAACGACAGAATAAAACGTTGTAATAAACACAACACAGCCTGTCAGCGCCATCATTCATTCGTGATACCTGAATCAAAGTAATTTACATGCACATATTATGACGATAACAAAATTCGCAACGACGCGAAAGCATATATTAATATATCAAATGTCAAACATACCAAATTATCCAATAACACGACTGATAAAAGAAGTTATAATTGTTCACAAACATTTCAACGATTACAAGACCAAAGCAGGTCATACGCGGCACGCAGGCCGGAAACCTTCATTCTGGATGACTAGAGCCAGCACCTCCGGTCGTACCACCGTCATCGCCAAGCGCCTTCTTTAACAACGCGACACCGTCCGATCTTCTAGCCAATTTGCTCGCAGCCTTAACCACAGCAAACTCCAAAGACGAAAACTCTTGTCTTTTTTCAGCATAAGCCGCACCACAGTCCTCCTTCCATAGCTCAAAGCGATGCTCTTTCTCCTTATTAGCAGCCGCAGCTCTGCCCTCGATATAACCATCCTTACGCCCGCTATTATACCCCGCTTGCCCCAACTCAAACATGTAGTTGGCCAGTTCATGTGACTTGACAATGCGATCAGCAATCTACAATGAACACACAAATAAGGGAAAATTCACAAATAAAGTGAAAGAGATTACCAGAGGCACAGCGCGAGAGAGCAACCACTTGCAATCGGCCGACGTCTCCTCAGCAAGGACCTCAGAAGCTCTGCATTCGACAGTTTTCTCTTGCAAAAGACGGTCAGCAGTTTCATATTGCCTGGCAAGCTCTTCCAGTTTAGCAATACGCGCAAGATACTCTGTCTCCTTCTTTTCAAAGGCAACACGCGCCTCTTGGGCCTCATCAGCAACAGCCTTCTCCCCGGACAAACGAGTAATAGTATCACGCTGAGATCGAAGCTCTGCATTGGTACGTTCGCACGCAGCCTCCCAGTTCTTCTGCTTATCAGCGTTGGCTTGTTTTTCTTTAGCAAGTTTCTCCTCTGCATCAGCAAGCCTCCACTCCAACCTTTTCTTCTCAGCGTTGAATTTTTCCTTCTCTTCTGCAAATAGTCTCTTATCATTCTCAAACCCCAATGTGTCCTCCCCCATCCGTTTCCACTCACGGACTATCTCCTGAGTAGTAGAGAAAAAATTGACCCCGGCTTGAACATGATCGTCCAACAGATCAAACCGACGGCGTTTTTTCTGAAACATCCTTTCAGCCGGGGGGAGAGCCAACGAGTAGAAGTCATGACAATTCTCAAGATTATCCATCCTAGAACCTTGGGTCAAGTTCCAATGGGGGACGTGCGGAAGATCATCACATGCAGGATTCGTTGTATCAAAAGAATCAGCATAAACCTTTCCAAACTGAGGGCTGCGGACAGCACCTGAAGTGGCAACACCACCATCACCCGGGGGGCGTTTGGTATATACCGTTTGATGCAGGGTAGATTCACTCACCTCTACGTCAACCTCAACATTCTTACCGCGATCACCACCAACAACACCGCCCGCAGCACCACCTGCATTACCACCACCTTCCGCAACTTGCTCAACATCCGCAGTCTTTTTCTGCCCGTCAGGAGCATCATGAGGGGGAGACAACCCGAATGCCCTCGACGGCGGAGACTCAGGAGGAGTAATCTTAGAAATATCAATCTTGTGCCCACTTTGGGCTGTTTTGACACCTGCTCCAAGACGAGCAGCACATTCAGACAAAAGGGGAACAAAATACAAATACAAGACAAGCAAAAATAAAGAGATATGCTGGAAACTGAAAAATCGAGTACCAGAAGCTTCAAAAATCTTCTGCAGCAAATCAGAGGGTTTTTAAGCAAAAATACCCATGTCAATCTCTGACTCAGAAGGGGCAGGAGGATCCTCTTTTCGAAGTTTAATTTTCTTCGATGCAAGCACAGCAGCAGCCTGCTCATCAAGTTTTCGCTTCCTATCCTCAAACATTTTTTTCTGCATAATCTCAGTTAAAGTTGCGCGGTCCTCGGGGTCCGACTCAGGGCGTTTCTCTCCAACCCCTAAACCGGGCAACGTGTCAGAAACGACAACATAATCAAGGACACAAGGAGTGTAAGGACGCTTACGAGGAGTGCCAGATGCAGTTCCCTCAGCTTTCTTCCCCTTCCCTTCCGGCTTATCAGCTTTTGTTTTCCTCCTCGTCTCCAACGGGTTAACAGTCTCGACCGGAATCTCCACATCCTCCTCAACAGGCTTATTCACCGGTTCGTGCACAACCCCCTGCGCCGGACCTGCACGCGCGGAAGGAGAGGTTAGGTCTCCCAACGATCTGCCAGAACCATCACTCGAGAGAACGATAACTTCCTCTCGAATGGAATCAAATGAACCATCCTCATTTTCAATCTCCTCACCTAAGGCAATGTTCACGTAAACAGCGAAACTCTCATCACTCGGATGCAGAAACCGATGGCGAATCTGATCCAACCAGGGTCGTTTTTCAGTTTTCTGTATCGCCTCAACCATTGCACCCGGAGCATCGGGATCCAAAACATTCATCAATGTGTACCCTACTGCAAAAAAGGAGGAAATAAAGCACAATACAAAAATAATACAACCAAAGGAAAAACAAAAGGGGGATATGGAACAAACGTACACTTGCCACCATAACCGTAAACCGGAACACCCAGCGGATTTTTAGGAACCCACTTCATACTCATCCCGGCACCAACCAACGCCATCTCCTCAAGCTGAACTATCGGAGTAGCCTTCCGGGTCAACTTCTTATACCAGTCCTGATTAGCAAAGTCTGCAACCACATCAACCTTTGGGATACCCTCATCCACAGATCTGTAATGCATATCCACAGGAACAACCCCCCGGCGAATAAAGAAAAACTTCTGTTTCCAGTCATGTATACCCTTTAACGGCACATAACAAACTGGCGACACGCCGGTACGAGCACTAAAGGAGTAAAAACCATTTGTATACGGAACAGTGTAGAAGACGTTGAACATCTCAAACGTCGGATCTAACCGGTTGGCCATACAAACGAACTCAAAGTGGGTGATACGGGGGAGCCCGATGGCATTGATTTGAGATATATGGAGACCGTAACCCCTCAACACGTCAGTAGTGAATCGAGTCATCGGAAGCCTAAAATTACCCTCCCGGAAAAAAGCAGCGTACAAAGTCATGTACCCGGGAGGAGCTTCCATGGCGGTGGAACCAACAATAGGATATTGAGCACCCCAATCAGGGAGAAAACCCATCTCCCTTACTAGATTCTGAAATTCCTCTTCTTTCCAACCAATAACCGCCTGATCTGGGCCGGGAGGAGTTTTACCCTTGTTCTTCTTTTTCTTCGAAGAAGGATTCGAAGTAGACATCGTGAAAAACGGAAGGAGAAAGCAGATGAACTCAAAAGTTGAAAGAGGAAGATAAGGGAAGAAGAGAGAAACCAGGAATTCAAAATTCGAATTTTGGGAAAGTGTTGAAGAAAGAGAAACCACCATATATTTATACCTATCGCATTTAATGCGATGGGTAGTGGAGGAGTCAGGGTTTGAAAGAGCAACCAACAGGAGAGAGACACGTCAGAAGAGAGAGAAGGCGGCACCTCTTTTTCCGGAAGCAGGTGAACAGACATCTGACATGTCGCCGAAAAAGCAACTGATGTGACTGAAAAGGCGCCTGTTCGCCTGACATCAGACAGTCACGTCAGTCACTCCTCCCCAAGACAACAAAGCTTCTTCTTGAAGACAACACTCATAGAGCACCAAAACCCATGCGCCATGCGTCATGCGTCCATTTGACTCACTTCCGCAAGGAGTCAAAACCCATGCGCCATGCGCCATGCGTCCATTTGACTCACTTCCGCAAGGAGTCAAAACCCACGCGCCATGAGCCATGCGTCCATTTGGCTCACTTCCGCAAGGAGTCAAAACCCATGCGCCATGCGTCCGTTTGGCTCAGTTCCGTAAGGAGTCAAAAACCATGCGCCATGCGTCCTTTTGGTTCACTTCCGCAAGGAGTCAAAAACCATGCGCCATGCGTCCTTTTGGTTCACTTCCGCAAGGAGTCAAAACCCATGCGCAGGACTCCATGTGCCGTGTGCTAATCAGGGGCAAATCTGTGAGAAAAACCATAAAAAACCCCACATCATAACAAACACTACCTTCATAAGTCCAGAATCCCTCCTAGACGATCAACTCACCTAGAAGGCACACTAGACTGGGGGGACTTGAAGAGGTATGGTCCCAATTCCTTGCCAACATGGCAAGGACCATACCACTTTCTCCATCCTACATGGCGTTGACATCAACCGTATCATCCAGAAGCTTCTAGAAGCTTCTGGAAAATATCCAGGTGACACCAAAGATGCTCCATCCGACATAAAGGACAACACGTGTCACCAGCCATCAAGCGCCAAGTGGACCTGCAACAGGTCAGGGAGCAGCCCGACAACATCAGTACGATGTTTCCAAATTAGACAAATGCAGGCGCGCCATGTGTACCACTACACTGACCGCAGCAGAGGAGACCAAGGGGATATTCCCCTTGGTCGGACAGCTGGCGCGCGTCTACAGCTAGCACTGCTGCCCCTTCCTTTCTTCACCCTCCGGCTATAAATAGGACCCTTCACCATCCAGGTTGATCATCTTGCTCTCTCCATTCTCACACTTAACACACACTGTTTATTATCCCTCAGAACAGTACTTATTATCACGCCGGAGCCTGGTTAAGAGGGAAACCCCCATATTCCCCTCTTAACGAGACTAACGGTGTTGCTGTTTTGCAGGAACCGAGCCATTTCCAGCGAGTAAAGAAGGAGATTGAACCCACTATTGAAGTAACCCCACTGATTAACCGTAGCGTTAATCAGTGTTTCATCAACGAGAGATTTTGATTGATAAAACCGTCGTGGATATATCAACACAGTTCATTCCCTCGGTTAGTTAATTCAATAGCATATCATTGAGTTCCTTTTATAACAATTTTAATATTTGTTGGACTTGGATCCCATATTATAACCATCAACTTCAATATGTCCGTATGACATGAATTAATATTCTTTTTTTTTTACTATTCTTCTAATGTGTGTTGTATGGAGCAACAAGGTTGGATGTTGATCTTGATGGCTCAATGTAATAAAATAAAAAATGGTATTAAAAACATGATTTCTTTTCAGATCGGACTCTTTCCTCCTCTCGAAATCGCTTTAATTACGTATTTTGGCTAATTGTTGTTTATTAGTGAGTAGCTTCTGATTTTTGGGTTTGTTTTGATTGTTGGAGGTATTAATTGTGTAATGGACTGAAGAGTATGAGGGTTTACACAAGGATTGAGTGTTGGTGGTTATTTTCATGCTAATGAGCAGTTTGATGATCTCAAGCTGTTGCTAGGAATTTTGCTGATCATGTCTATTGATGTTGTCCGATTATGATTTGGTAAATTGATCTACTAATAGTTGCTATAGTTCGCCTAAATTAACATATTTTTCTGTTTATTTTTGTAGGATATCTCGAAACTTTTTCAGCAAATTATTTGTGTATAGAGGCATGGTTCTTTCAAGTTTCAATAATCTCCTCGATGAATTTAGTATAAAGACTTATCTATTTGTCACTTTTTTACTTCAGTTTCTTGTAGGTGAGGGTTGATCATATGGCTATTGCTTTGTTAAGGGCTTACAAATCACCAATTGTTGACACTGTACAATTTCTTCCACAACATCGACCTGTACTATTTTCCTCATCAATATATATCATAAGTGTGTTAAATAAATCTTTCAATCGATAATATTGTAGTCATTTTTTTCTAGGGGAATTTTTTGATGATCGGTTTGTAATGTCCAGAATGTTACTTGAAACATTGCAACATTGGGACCTAAACGCCTTGTGGTTTTCAATCTTATAGTTAATACTCTCGCTTAGGGGAGGCTGGAGAGTGACTCGCATGAAGAAAAGGTATTATGTGGAACCGTACATCCATTCTCTTTTTTGTTGTCCTCAAAGATTAATAATATGTGGTGGGAAATGTACGGGTGAGTGGGTTGGATAACGGGTTAAAACGTGAACTTTTTGATAGGGTAAGTTGAGTTGACCGTCACTTTTTCTATTTAAAAAAATGAAATATAGTGATTCAAGTATATTACAAAATTTGTTCTATTTTCAATCATAATCTGGTCATTGAATATGATTACTCAAAAGGTTTTATATGCATTAGAAGTATACATTTATACATTCTACCCTTTTGATCCCATTAAGCCAATTATTAATCCTAACATACCTAGAATCACCATTTCATAAGTGGTTGTGTCAAAGATGTCAAATAACTGTATGTCCATTATATCTTTTTCTAACTCATGAGCTCAACCATATGACTTTTAACTTCTTATGAATTCAGTGTGATCTTAAAACATGAGACTCTACCAAAGGTTTGTCCATACTTCAGTTTCATTGTTATAGTAAGTTATTAATATTGATTGTAGGTGATCAAGTGATTCTGGTTGAAATTTTCTAGTCATAGTGGCTCTTGGTAAAAAGCATGCTTCAATCAAACGGTCGTTGACCATTGTTAGCTATCTGTACAATATATCTTCACAAAGTGATCTAAAAATATAATCAAAATTGATTTTTAACATCATAATGTTGCATGATAGTGGGGCCTTTTTATAACTTTATCTTATAATCACGCCACACTATGAGGTCACGTCATCACGCGTTAAGTATGATGCTATGTTTATGGTGTCTTTAGATATGCTTTTGAATCTGTGTATGTGATATTAGATAATCACTTGTGTTAACATTATTAGACTATAATTACTGATTGAAGTTGTAGTTATCAAATAATCAGATAGGTTTTTTTGGTAACATGTAAATTTATTTGATTCTAAAGCTTTTTTTTTTTTTTTTTTTGTATTTATTCATCCTGTAGGTATGCATAGATCACTTTTGTAGACATTAATGGGTTCAATAAAGCACTTGAACATGCATGATGGATTTGAAGTTGAAGGTTGCAGTTCTTCACATGGCTGGGATGACTCTATTAATCCCATACCAGTGTGTAGCCAGCACATGTTAAGAAAAGAACAACACCGGAATCAACTCGCTATATTTGAAGTGCAAGTCAAAACAGGTTGGGTTGGTTCCGGTCGGGTCATGACTTGCGAATACATTATGGTAATGGTTCAACACAGCTAAATTTGAAGTGCAAGTCAAAACAGGTTGGGTTGGTTCCGGTCGGGTCATGACTTGCGAATACATTATGGATATTTGTTACTAAAACATGTGATTTAAATATGATTTTAACAAACTATGCTATCAAAATATTAACCTATTTTTTCTAATAAAGCAGTTTAGAATGTTTTAAGCATTTGAATAACCTTTTGGGCGACTTTTGACCCCCTTCTTTTTTAATTCGGGATAATGCATAACCCAATAGGATCCATTATTAGGTAATGAAGAATTGTATTAAGATGTAATGAAGAATTGTATTGACATTTTAAATGTTATATTAATCAATCTCTTGAACAAGTACTCCTCATCTTCGAATTTGTAAATTGTAATGTATCATAACACACACCAGGTTAATTCATTTCATTTGCATTTTAGTGTACTTTATACATGTAAATGTGAACTCATTTGGTGAGTTATATTATACACGTGAGCGTAATTTAAAAAACTTATGTCATTACAACTTAAAAAACCCGTTCACCACACGGGTAAAGTACTAGTTCCAATATAAGTACAAAGTTTTCAAGAAGTGCCTAATCGATATTTCAAGAAACATATACTGTTTTTGTTGTTTTGGCCAAAACCTAAGCTCGACAAAATGGAAGAAAGGAAAGTTAAGCAAATTTTAATAAGTTAATAGAAAATAATAAATAAAAATATAGTAAACTATACCCTAGGCATCAGTGCAACTAAAAGCATCTATAATAATAACATCAAATCCATATACACACTGCCTATGAAATTGAAATTTATAGTGTTGATACACAAGGCATGGTGGTAAACGGAGCAGTAGTAGTCGTGTAAAAAAGTTATGAGGGATATATAAAAACCATTTATAAGTAAAAAAAATATAAAATACAAATATAAATAATATGCAAACTTTAAAAATAAATTATGTACACGTTTATTGATAAAAACATTAAGACTAGTACAATAAATACAAATACTTTAAAAAATTGTTAACGTTTTACAATTTATAAATTTATAAATACGTTACAGCCTAAGTATTAGATAAATGTTAATTATTTTCAAAAAGATAAATGTTAATCAGTTAAATGTATTTTAATTTGAAATAGGTATAGATAAGATCATGATCGAGAATAAAGTAGAAGAATTTTTTTTTGAGAAATGATAAAAATTAAATACATAGTAAACTGTTATAAATTCAGATATTCATATCCCTTATAACTGCTTTGGCAGTTACCATGTTATAACGGTTTTGACAATTATCCCTTTGTACATATAAACATATCTTGTATCAAATGTGAAGGCAGAGATTTGCAGATTGAATACAAATTCCAGTTTGTTTCTTATCACGTTATCAGCACGAGCCTATAACCAACTGAGACTGATCGGAAATCTGAAATCAATCACAAAGAATTTTGTAGCCGTTTCCCGTCGCCGGCCACAACACATATTCATCAGACTCTGTTTTCTGTTTTGTGATTCCGGGTACACTATCAATTTTTTCTGCATTTTTTTTTTTGAACTTTAGAACAAATTAGGACTGCCCTATTGTTGTGAATTAGGACAGAAACAAAATCAATAATTAGGAAATCGAAAATATCATAAACCTTTTGAGAAAATCAAACCTAAACCGTACAAACAAACATATCACACCAACCAAATAATGAACGACGAACCATTATCACCGGCCAGGCGGTTATTCGTACAACCGGCGACTCACTCGATCATCAACTACACTCTCGGCTTCGAACAACCGCTCAGTTTGGATGCCGCTAAACACGTCGCCTCCATCTCTCCCATGATCCAGCACCCTAGGTTTTCTAGCCTTTTTAGTCACAGACAACAACGACCGCGAATACGTACCGGAGATGACGGTACCGGCGCTGACAACAACGGCCGCGAATACGTACCGGAGTGACGGTACCGGACCGGAGATGACGGTGGTCACTGCCGCCACTAGCAACCGAACAAAACAAAGTTTTCAATCCATAATACATAAAATCTCTGACCCGAAATTTTTTTTTCCGGCGATTCAACAGCAGCGACAACCGCTCCGTTTTCTGTAACCGTTTCCGGCGAATCAATGACGGTTTTTTTTAGAGATTCGGTGGGTCGGAAAGGTTTACCGGCGGTTTATAATCTTCTTCTCCTCTTTTGCTATTTTTGCGCCGAACTATTTTTTTTGTAACGGTTTCTTTGTTAATTTTTTTTCTGCTCTTTGAAGTTATGATAACAAATGATTTATGAAGGTTTTGAAGCTTTATTTTGAAATAGTAAATGACACAGTGTGAAAAAGAAAGGTTGATTCTCTCATCACTCTATTCAATACAATGGACTATTCAATACGATGGAATACAACTGTATCACATTAACATTAACACTATTAATAATATTTTATTATAATTAATTATTAAATGTAACCACCTCACATCCTTGATGAGGAATATTGATTTTTCTGTCATAGTAAAGAGAAGAGAATAAATGGGCACCGGCTTTCTCTTCATTATATTAATAATAATAACAACACTAATAATATTACATGTTGTTGTGCGTTACAAATATATTATATAAACACTATTATCTTATCTCAATATTATAATATTATATTAATAATATAATATCAACAAATTTGGTATGATCTTAATTTTTAATGAGAAAAAAAAATCTAAACTCATCACTACATATGAAAATTGTCTTCTTGAATAGAACCCGAAGTTCTCCTATAGTATCCATTATATACACATGCTTTAAAGAACCCGAAGTTCTCCTATAGTATCCATTATATACACATGCTTGTTATTAAACGCATGCCTTTTCTTTTATAGACAAAATGTCGAACTTATCAAATCTTGTATTCACTGCACTTGAAATCTCGGGCAAAAACTCGCTACAAGTGGGTTCATTTAAGGCTACGAGATCATAAGACTGTTAGTGAGTACAACTCTACCCTTCTTCGCATCACCTCTGAGCTTAAATTATGTGGTGAACAAATCTGTTATGGTTTCATTTAAAACCTAGTGATGTTTGATTTATAGTTGCATGATGTTTTTATCATACCCAAACATACAATTTATTATACTTAACGTGTTTTATTATTTCCAGAAGAAATATGTATACCAGCTCCAGCAGAGCTATTATTGGTGATGAATGTCTATTAGATAGCGGTAGTACTAACACTATTATCAAAGATATGAAATTTTTCTCTGAGTTGTCTCGGGCAGAGACACCGATTGTTAGTATATCTGGTGTCAGTAACCTTATCGAAGGCTCCGACAGAGCACATAACATTATCTTCGGGTACCCAATTAACTATTGATAATGCATTATTTTCTAGTAGATCCAGAAGAAATTTACTTAGCTTTAAAGATATTCGGAAAAATGGTTACCACCTAAAAACAATATCTGAAAATAATCTTAAATATCTTCAAATTACTTTAAACAAGAATGGCCAAGAAACAATTGTTGAACAATTAGAAGTCTTATCCTCTGGATTATATTGTACTAATATTAATCCTGTCGAATCATACATGGTGAGTAACCAAAAGCTATTAGATAAAGACATATTCAATATATGGCATGACTGTCTAGGTCACCCTGGTAGCATAATGATGAGACGAATAATCAAAAGTGCAACTGAGCACCCTCTCAAAAAAAAAAAAAAAAAAAAAAAAACTTAAAAGTTTTGCTACCACAAGACTTATCATGTGCAGCATGTTCTTTGGGCAAACTTATTACTCGGCCCTCACAAACTAAATTGATACATGAAACCCCATCATTTTTAGAAAGAATCCAAGGGGATATTTGTGGGCCTATTCATCCTCCGTGTGGACCATTCCGCTATTTCTTGGTCTTAATAGACGCATCCTCAAGGCGGTCACATGTGAGCCTTTTAGCTACTTGAAATGTAGCATTTGCCCGATTTTTAGCTCAAATCATACAATTGAGAGCAAATTTCCTAGATAATCAAATTAAAAACATCCGGATGGATAATGCGGGAGAGTTCACATCTCAAGCTTTTAATGACTATTGTATGTCAATTGGGATCAATGTTGAACATTCAGTACCTCAGGTTCACACACAAAACGGTTTAGCTGAATCTTTGATTAAACGATTACAAATAATCGCTAGACCACTCTTAATGAGATGTAAACTACCATCTTCTACGTGGGGTCATGCTATTTTGCATGCTGCTGCACTGATTAGATTGAGACCAACTGCTGATCATAAATACTCCCCATTGCAACTGGTCTCCGGACGAGAACCAAGTTTGTCCCACCTTAGAATTTTTGGTTGTGCGGTATATGTACCAATACCGCCACCACAACGTACTACAATGGGACCCCAAAGAAGACTGGGTATCTATATTGGTTTTAACTCCCCGTCCATAATTAAATATTTAGAACCAATGACGGGAGACATGTTTACAGCATGGTATGCTGACTGTCATTTTGATGAAAATGTTCCCAGTCTTAGGGGGAGATAAAAACAAAGAAAGACTGGTAACACAAGAAATAACGTGGAATGCATCATCGCTATCAAATCTCGACCCTCGAAGTGGTAAATGTGAATATGAAGTCCAAAAGATCATACAAAGAATAGCGAATGAATTACCAGATGCATTCACAGACACGAATAGAGTGACAAAGTCACATGTATCAGCATCAAATGCACCTGCTCGAATTGAAGTAATCCCAGAAGTGATTACTATATAACCAAACGTGGGAGACCAATCGGTTCCAAAGACAAAAACCCACGAAAACGAAAAGAGCAAAGTAACGCAGTTGGTGAAAACTCACAAAAGATTATAAGTGAAACCCCAGTAGAGGTAAATGTCCCAGAAGAGACAACTATGAATCCAGAGAAAAATGAAGTTTCAGAAGAAACACTGGTACCGAACGAAAATGAGATCTCTATTAAATATGTACAAGATAGTACAATATGGAACCGGAATAAAACACGTGTTGATGATATATTCGCATATGCTATAGCAACGGATGTAATCAATGAAAATGATTCCATACCTAAAACTTTAGAAGAGTGCATGCACATAAATGATTGGCCAAGATGGCAAGAAGCCATAAATGCCGAATTAAATTCGCTCGGAAAGCGACATGTTTTCGGACCTGTAGTCCGAACACCCATAGACGTCAAACCAGTAGGTTATAAATGGGTGATTGCAATAAAGAAGAAATGAAAAGAATGAGATTGTACGATATAAGGCTCGACTTGTAGCATAAGGGTTTTCCCAAATCCCAGGAGTTGATTATGAGGAAACGTATTCCCCTGTAGTGGATGCGATAACCCTTAGGTTCCTAATCGGCCTCACAATCTCTGAAGGACTTCATATGAGACTAATGGATGTCATCACCGCATAATTATACGGGACATTTGAAAATGACATCTACATGAAAATCCCTAAAGGATTAAAATTGCCTGAAGCATTGAAATCAACACCTCGAGATATGTGTTCTATAAAGCTCCAGAGATCTTTATAGGGTCTCAAACAAATCTGGTCGTATGTGGTACAATCGACTTAGTGAATATCTCGAAAAGGAAGGATACAAGTCTGATGTAATCAGTCCATGTGTCTTTATAAAACGATCACTCTCAAATTTCACTATAATAGCAGTCTATGTTGACGATATCAACATCATTAGATCTCCTGAAGAGATAGAGAAAGCTGCTCAGTTGTTAAAGAAGGAATTTGAGATGAAAGATCTTGGTATGACAAAAGTATGCATCAAACTACAATTTGAGTATCTGTGCAATGGCACATTTGTCCATCAATCAAACTACATCTAGAAGATGTTAGTACGTTTCAATATGGATAAAGCACATCGGTTTAGCGTATCTATGGTTGTCCGACCGCTAGATCCACACAAGGATTCTTATCGCCCTCAAGAAGAAGGCGAATATGTACTTGGTCCAGAAGTACCGTACTTAAGCGCGATCGGTGCCCTTATGTATCTCGCAAATAACACAAGACCTGACATTGCATT